>CM029521.1:16646586-16933174 GCA_017140615.1 Eucalyptus cladocalyx
AAAACTATAGGAGGGAGAGCTAAAGGAATTCTAGACTTAATCCATAGCAACATCTTTGGTCCTACACTTGTAGCATTGTTTGAAAAATCAAGGTATTATGTCTCTTTTACTACTGATTATTCCAGATATGTGGATATATTTCTTGCAAAGGAAAGATGATGTCTTTGAAAAATTTAGTGAGTTCAAAGCTTTTGTAGAAAATCAGTTTGATATAAAAATTAAAGTTTTGCGGACTGACAATGGAGGAAAATTATGTTCAGTAAAATTTAATAAATTATGTGCGACCAATGGCATTGCAAGGCAGAAAAGAACACTCTATTCACCTCAGCAAAATAGGGTGGCAAAAAAGCTTAATTGTTATCTCATGGAGAAAGCAAGAAGTATGTTAAATGGTGCAGCTTTAGCATTTGAATTTTGGGCAAAAGCAGTGGCTATTGCGTGTTATTTGAAGAATAGGTCCCCCACATCAGCTTTAAAGGATCAGACATCATTTGAGGCACTATTCGAAAATAAGCAAACGTATCCCATTTTAAGGTGTTTGGTTGTGAAGCATATGTGCACGTGCCAAAGGAAAAGAGAAACAAGGTTGAGAGCAAATTAGAGAAATGTATATTCATTGGGTACAAAGATGTTGTTAAAGGGTATTAAGTTGTGGAATTCCGATACTAAAATTAATATAACAGAGATGTGGTATTTAGAGAATCTATGACAAATCATATTGTTTTACAAGATCCTAAAAAACTACATACAGTTGAGTTAGATGTCAATTTGAAAGAAGAGAAAGAAGTTATACCAACTAGAATAGAAAATTCAGATTCTAAAGCTGATGAGCCTGATGGGATGGATGATATCATAGATTCCAAAACTAAATTTGAAGATGAAGCACCACCTGAACCGATTTTATGAAGGTTCACATGGCTGAGAAGACCACCTAAGAGGTACACCCTATTTGTCGATAATGAAAATTGTACTCTAACTATTATAGGTGATTATCCAAGTACTATCAAGGAAGCAAGAAGTGCAAAGAATGCTGAATAGCATGAGAAAGCCATGAAAGATGAGACAAACTCGCTAGATAAAAACGAAACGTGGAGTCTAGTACAACTACCTGCAGATCGAAGGGCAATCGATTGCAAATGGTTGTTCAAGAAGAAAATATCTGCAGATGGAGAGATAGAACAATACAAAGCTAGTTTGGTTGTGATAGGATACATACGTATAGAGGGAGTCAATTATGGTGAGATTTTTCTCCTTTTGCAAAATTAAATTCCATAAGTCTTATCTGTAGTAGTTGCATATAATCAGGAGGTAGAGTAGCTTGATGTGAAAATAATGTTCCTCCATGATGACTTAAAGGAGCAAATTTTTCATGAAACAACTAGAAGGGCTTGTGGTTAAAGGAAAATAAGACATTGTTTGCAAATTGAACAAATTTTTGTATGACCTGAAACAATCTCCAAGAATATGGTATCAAAAGTTTGACTCATATGGATTGAAACTTGGCTCTATTTGTTGTAATGCTAATCATTGTGTTTACATGAAAAGGTTAGATGATGACGTTATTATCCTAACCTTATATGTTGATGATATGTTACTAGTTGAGAATAGTATGAAATGATTAGCACTATTAAAAAACTATTAGCAAAATAGTTTGAGATAAAAGATCTAGGCCTAGCATACTTCGTCTTGGGCATACAGATAAAAAGGGAGTGTGAGAATGGGAAGTTGTGGTTAAGTCAAAAGAAATATGTTGAAAGTGTGTTGAAGAAATTCAACATGGTAGATTGTAAATCGGTGAAAACCCCTATGTCCACAAGTTCCAAGTTATCATCACCTCAGTGTCTCAAGACTAAAGAGGAAGCTGAAGAAATGGTAACGGTACCATATGCAAACACAGTTGGGAACTTGATGTATGCATGGTATGCACCCATCCAAATATTGTCCAAGTAGCAAGAGTATTAAGCAAATTTATGTCCAATCCAAGGAAAAAGCATTGGGTGGGAGCAAACTGAATGCTTCGTTATTTTCGCGGTACATCTAACTTTGAGGTATGCTATGAATGTATGAAAAGCTCAAAGAAATGACAAGCATTAGAATTGAAGTGTTTTGTGGATTCTGATTGGAGAGGTGATATTGACAATAAGAGGTTAGCCAGCAGACATGCTATTTCCTTATTTAGTGGAGATGTGAGTTGAATGAGTAAGAGACAGAGCACAGTTGCTTTATCTACCGTTGAGGCAAAGTACATGGCCCTTAATCATGCTATTAAGGAAGTAATCTAGATGCATAGATTATGTAAAGAGCTTGGTTTTATGGAAAGAGAAGTGAAGATTGAATGTGGTAGCCAAAGTACTATATTCTTGGCAGAGAATAATGAATTTCATGCAAGAACAAAGCATATCAACATTTAAATCACTTCATCTGAGAGAAAGTGGAATAGAAAACCATAATGCTGGAGAAAATTAAACTAAGGTGAATAATGCAAATATTTTTACCAAGACAATGAGTGCAAAAAAGTTTGAATGGTGTACAACCATATTGGGTTTAAAGAAGCATGTGGAGTATTTACCAAGTGAGAGAATGTTGAGCTGTAGTTCATACTTCTCATCAACTATATAAGGGCAGTGCTCTTGCGACTCTAGAGATTGAGCTCATATTTTATTGATAATTTAAATTTGGACCCATGAATAGCTTCCGGATATATACCTATTTGAATATATATTTTTTATTATTTTATTGATAATTTGTACTTGGACACTTGAGTAAGTATTGTTTTTTCTTGTGCTTGAGAAATGTAACAAAGAGATGCGAAGTACTGATGGAAAAATTGTCTAGAAAGTCCTAAACCTATTGCACTTTTGTCAATTTAGTCATAAACATTTTAACTTTATCAATTGACTCTTAAACATTCTCACTTCTTGCCGATTCAGTCCATCCAGCCAATTTTGGTTGGAAAATGCTGACGTAGACGCGTGATCCACGTAGACCGGCAGCGCTAATGTGGACAATTTTTAATAATATTTTAATATTTTTTTGATTTTTTTTCTGTTTTTCCCTTCTTCTTCTTTTTTTTTTTTTTTGGCTTTCTTGGTCTTTTCCAATGGCCGGCCACCAGCCATAGCCAGCCGATTGGCCTCACCCGCCATAGGCGAGGCTTGGCCGGGCGAGGAGGAGCCCCGGCAAGGGCTCCCCTCACCGGGGCTCCTCCTCTTGGCAACGGTGACGCCAAGCAAGGCTGCCCTGCCTAGGCGAGGGCTAGCCTCGCCAGATCTGGCGAGGAGAGCCCTTGCCCAAACCAAATCTGGCGAGGCCAGCCCTCGCCCCTAGCCGGGCGACGTGACAATTTTGCATTGACGAGGAGGACGACAATGATGATCACGAACGATGAGGAGAAGAAGAAGACAACGGCGAGAACCGCATTGAGGTGCGAACACAAGACCACCCTACAAGATCTAGCGAGGATGGACTCGGATTGGGGGCATTTACCACAAATCCATGCCAGCTTATTGGCGAATTGCGCCGAATTCTGCGCGATGAGGTCGCAGAACTTGATCAGCGCCTCCATTTCTCCCCCCGCCAACCGAAGAACAACGCCCCCACCCTCCCCCCAGCGCAGCTCGGCTCAACTCAGCTCGGCTTGAAGAAGAAGAAGCCTTTGACCTAGAGGCCCGACGATGGTGCTACGGCAAGAAGCGATGGTAAGGCCCCCGATCAGGTCATCGAAGGCAAGCGCGCGGGGGGGAGCGGAGGTGAGGCGGCGAGGGGGGTTTCGCGGAGGCAAACGAAGGTGGGCCGCTGATGGCAATTGGGAGTGAAAGTTTCGATGCTTTCCATTCTCCTATCGCACAACAGCCACCAAAAAAAAAAAACAGAAAACAATTCAAAAAAATTAAATATTATTAAAAATTGTTCACGTCGTCACGGCATCCTACGCAAGACCGCTGACATCCACGTCAACATTTTCCAGCCAAAATTGGCCGGATGGATTGAATCAATCAAAAAAATGAAAATGTTTATAACTCAATTGGCAAAATTAAAAGGTTTAGAACTATGCTTAGAACTTTTTGAATAATTTTTCCCGTGCTGACTATAGTAAAATCATTAACGACATAACCCTAGTTCAAGGGTGAATCAAAATAAAACCTCACATCTCAAATTCTTTTTTCTTGCTTTTACTCTCTATTTTCTTCATGATTATATGACGAATCCTAATATTGTTGAGTTCTTAAAACTTGAAGAAGTGATCCACCGCAAAGGTATAACCATCTTCAATGAAGTCGTGACAGTGGTCGACATGGTCAGTGGTGGCAACAAGAGAAGATTAAACAGCGTTCATGGCTGTGGTGCGTTTGGTACTTGAGGTGAAGAAGATGTATTTATCCTCTCGTCTTCTCAACCTTCTAGATTTAAGAATTGTCTCAAAACATCGAACTTTTTTCAAACGCTGTGACCTATGCTACTATTTAAGTTATTCGAAACAACACTATGATTATGGCTAGATAAACCCATCGTTTCCCTTTTCAAAAGCAAATAGAACATCCCCGTGGATCGAAATTGGAAAGAAATCAACCTAGCAGTGACCACTCGCATTACAAATATTTACAATTACCTATTTCACCTTTGTTCTGGTTTGGGAACCCGACGATCCTTGATTCCTTGCTGTCGTGGACAACTAATAATCAGTGGACGGTCAATCCTGTGCTGTCTTTGCTATCTGCTGCAAGGTTTCCACAATTGCAGAAAACTCGGGTCGCAGGGATGGCTCTCGTTCCCAGCACCTGTTCAGCAGCTTCTCCAGGTCCGGATGAGTATGCTCTGGAATAGTAGGCCGAAGACCCTGAAATGGAAGCTCGTTTAGAAAGTATATTTGCTGTGAACTTCAAAAGAGACTAAGAATTTTATCTTCATAATTTGGTATTATCTACTTCCTCTAAGATTCAGATAGACTGGAACAGGATGGAGAAGATGGGCACTTTGTCGGGATGCCATAGTTACCTTGTGCACCACACCGACTGCTGCTTGTAATGGCGTTAAGTCTTCATAAGGAAGCTGCATCAATGCCAATTACAGTAAATAGTAGACGTTGAATTCCTGAACAAGAAATATCCGACCATCCCTTGAGGACTGACGTAGCAGAATAACTGCTCATTGAGTGTGAAGAGGGAGTTGACTCGAAGTGGCATCCTCTAAGGGGGCCACTAGATCAAATGTTAAAGATAACAAAATATTCGCTCAGGTGCACGTGTAGGTGCAAGTCCGTGCAAATAAGGAAAAAGCCTGCTATCAGTTACAGCTTGAACTTGTGTCAATCATGTTACCTTTCCTGTAAGCAGCTCCCACAGCACTACTCCAAAGCTGAAGACATCAACCTTGTGATCATACGGTCTATGTTCAATAACCTTCCAAGTATCAACACAAAAAACGGACATGTCACAGGTGCAATGCAGAAAATACTTGAGAAGAGTATTAAGACTGATTTCGAGATCCATCCAACTCATTACCATGCATATTACACGTAAAGACCAGTGACATTTACTGCTGTAATGTTCCCATACTTAAAAGCAAATGAGTACTGCAGTAAAATGTAAACAAAAGATAAAAAAATGACACGAGCTTGCATTGAAATTTCTCATTTTTAAATGAACTGTGTACTGTGGGATAAACCTGAAGACAGCTCCTGGCAGCTTGCATGAAGCAATTGATGGCATTCTCCCAACCTACCAACCTGAGTATTCTTATAATTATCAATCACACATATGCTAGCACCTTTGAGATCTGTCTACATTTCTCCGAGGGAAACATATACCTGTTCCTCAACATGTCTATTTATATAACCCTCAACATGAGCTTGCCTTGATGAATCTATGAAAAATCTTTTACCGTCCATAATAAACTGTATAGATGTTTATGTAAGGCAAAGGAATTATGAATTTTTAAGTTGGATTTCATTAGCTTGCATATTTACATGGTTCTAAATTGACATTTAAAGTGAATGATTTAAGCCAGATAATGACTTTTTTGGATAATGTAAATGAGCTAGAACAGTATCAATGATTTATATAGTTGGTTTACATGTATCGATGCACAAAAAATTTAATAATCTGGCTCTTAGGCCGTCTCCAACATCAAAATAGTCCTCCAAAGGATACTTGTTTTGAGGAACTATTGTGCCTACAGATACGAAGTGGGCAAGGAAAGGTGGCAAAACAGTGGCAGAACTGGGAGGGTGACAATGCACTCTTTGAGGCAAAGTAATGATGTACTCAAGCTTCTGCTGGGAAATTGGAGTACTTTTGAAGGGAGGTTCAATATACGGTCCTGTTCTTTCACTCCATTGCACAGATTTATACCAGGAGTCGCAACATGTCATTATCTGGTATATTGCTCATTGGATTCAAACACTGCAACGATCCTTATCTTGATGTCACAGAAACATCTCTTTGGAAAATCCATATGAACATCTAAAACTTATTGTTGTCTCTATAAGGGATGTCCATATCTGGTCCAGCATCAGAACTCCCTTTTACTTGGTGAGAATTCAAGTCATTATACATCATGACTATTGTTATTTCCATAATAACGTGCCTTCTGGTTGAACCCTTGCAGTACTCTCTTTTGTGAGGCAAAAGGAGATAAATTTTTTTTCTCTTGACAATGCAAGTTAATCGAAATCAATTTCGACCTCTACCCAGGGAACTCTTTTTCTTGATTAATATCAACTTCTTAAAACCCAACATCAGTAATGCAGTCCTCCTTACTATCACTTTATTTTGAAAGAAATTGCCTCACCCAAAAACAAAGGGAAAGTACTAGAAACAATATCCAATATATATTTTTGCAAAATGCCTACCTCAGGAGCCATCCAACGGTAGGTTCCAGTTTCAGCAGTCATCACACCAGACTGAGTTTGAACTCGAGCAACACCAAAATCAGCAATCTTAACCACCTGCTGCAGCAGTCTTTTAAATACTCGGTTTGAGTGAAAAGAAACCTTCAACAACTGATGAAATGTCTATGACAAAATCTCTTGAGGAACCAGTGACATAAAATAAGTCATGCACAGAGTCATCCAATTGTCCCTCAAAAGAAGCAGGGCTTACATTACTGTGAGGCAACCCCAGCACTTGCCTAAACACGTCCTTTTACTGAACAAAATGATGAAACGCATTTTTCAGAAACATCACAAAGCTAAGCATGCATAACAAGTCATTATCACGATGCAGTCTCCTTGGAAAACTTCCACAATGTAAACATTTGGCACGACGTTAGTTATGACTGGGCTTAATCATCCATGAAAACTGGGCTTGTCACATGGTTTATACATTTGTTGGGCGTGACAAATTCGTTTCAAATTTCATTTCAGAACAGACCTGTTATTGTTCATCCCATCTGCTTTTCATTAGTGTGGCTCTATTTCTGCACATTCACTTTTACCTCACATGATAAGCGACTGCGTAAGCAACTTTGCATCTTCATCATCCAGAAACCAATCTTGGTCTTGGTTTTAGTTGTCTTTTGCATAAGTTAAAAGACATCAACAGTAAAAAATGACAAAAATAAATCTTAACATTCAACATTGAATAGAACTGTATTATGACAAGAAAGAAAGCTAGCCCAACAGAAAAACTGTCAAGACAATGAGATTTGAAAGATAAATATCTTACCTCATTTTCATCCATCAAAACATTAGCAGTCTTAAGGTCCCGATGGACGATATTATTCCTGTGCAAGTAGTTCATTCCCTTGGAAATATCAATTGCCAGTCTCAGAACGGTTGAAAGTTTGAGAACATCATTTTGCTTATGCAGAAAGTCAAATAGACTTCCACCAGCCATGTATTCTGTGAGGAAAAGGTAGATTACAGACAACAGAACTTTGAAATTTCAGATTTCTTATCGAATTTCAATTCTAGCAAACAAAAAATGGTGCTTTACGATTGCATATTTCCATATGTGGAACTGAAATAACCTGTCACAATGCATAGTCCTGGAGGTCTAGTGGATGCACCAATGAATTGCACAATGTTCTTATGCCTAATTTTCCTGCAAGCATTGACAAAGAATGAACAAACACGACCTCTTAATATGTCAGTGCAAGAAGATGATAAGTAAGGCAATGATTTTGAAACAACACTGAAGTTTGTTCACTAATTTTATGTTGAACTAACGAAACCCTTCAGAGGGACAACACTCCTAATAACTAATAAGAGCGTGCAACTCAATGAATCAGACAAGGTCCACAATAGGGGAATGAACATTACATAAATGGGCATCATCCTAAAAAAAGCTTGGAAAGGAAACAGCAACATTCCTGCCAAAATCATGAATATTATGAAAGCAAACCTCATTATGTAGACTTCCTGAGCAAACTCTCGTTGCATGGCTTTGTTTAGATGCTCAGTCCTAAGAACCTTGATGGCTACATCTTGACTTAAAAACACGCCTTTATACCTATATCAGTGAACTAATAACACTTAATAACCACTTGTAAGCAATGGAAGAATGCAGCAGGAAGACAATTACTCACAACTCGCCATATGATCCAGATGCAACTTTCTTTCCATAGCTCAACATGTTTGCATCAATTTCCCAGACATCTTTTCCTTCACTGGAGACATTTACATGGTTACAGTTGGACTTGATTCCATTCTGCTTTTGCTTGTCTGTGTCAGAACTACCATTGCGTTTCTGCTGCGAATGCTTCTGCACCAATATTCAAGAGATCACTTGACGCTAAGATTTGATAAATCAAGATTTTTCAGAACAGCAGAGCTTGGCAAACTTCCCCCACTAGAATGAAATCGTGTATACTTCTTAACCAATAGCCTAAACGAAAGTAGATGAAGAGAAAGCTTGCAAAAGAAAATACTTCTGAACTAAACATACCATGTTGATTTTAAGAAACATGGAATCAAGAATACTTGTAAATTATCAATGCTGTAGCTTTCCGTAAGTGCCAAGTGGTGTAGCAAGCACATGACAAATGCTAATATTCTTTCAAGATGGAACATATCTCTAAAAATAGGAGCCAAATGTGTTACCTCAATCATCACCATTTTCTCTTTCAGTATCTCCTTAAGCTCCTCGGTCTTTGTTAAAGACATAATACACAGGAAAAGCAAGTTAGACTCGATGAAAGATGTTCATGACTGAAACTTTCCATATGAAAATGAATAAGAGTACCTCCCGTTCCCAACCATCAACAGCAAAAACGTCCAAGGAATAGCCATCTATGGTGGAGAAGGCATGTGCTTCTTGAATGTTCAGCCCAATCTCAGACATTGAGGATGTCAACTGAACTCATAAACAAGCATGAGAAGAAACACAAGTCAGTGAACTCTACAAACTGTACCCTCTAAAGCAGTCTTCTCCTTATGAAGTACTTTTTCTCAGATTGTAGCCTGTGCTGGAGTCGATCACGGTTATACCTTTATTCTTGCTACTAGTTTAACCTCATGTGGGCAATAGTATGAATGCCAACATAAAGTAATGATGCCTGAATAATCTTTGAATATGATGAGCCTTCTTCCTTTCTTTTTTTTCTTTTTTTGGTCGATGATATAAAATACGCAGGAATGGCAATATATAATTTTCCATACTCACTGCTCTGACAAGTAAAAGATGATCTATCCCCTTGGCCCTTCTCAAGGTATAGGCAGTTCACTCCTTGGTTTATTTTATACCTGATTAGTCCAATTCTGATTTCAATCTTAAACTTGGTAAAGCATCTTGGTTATTTCCTTACACATGTCAACATGCAGTACTACTCTAAACTCTATTTCTTAGTGGCATGCTCTTCCAGAGTAATTCTTCAATCTATTTAAGATTTAGTTAAAAATCTGGATGTAATATATTCTCTTGCAGAAGAGCTGACACTTTTTGGCTACCTGGCTGAGAAATTTCCGCTGGTCATTTGTTGAAATCGTCACTTCATGCATAGTCCTAAAGAATTGATGAAATAAGAGCAGAATATCCCAGTAAGAAAGGATGGCATGTTTTCAAGACTACACAAAAACAATTTCCTTTGTTACACAGTCAACCAAATTCTTTCAGATAGAGGGAATGATCACAAACCGTCAATTTCCATTGGTAAAGGAAGCTAGTTCATAACAATTTAAGAAAGACATACAAAACCATGTTCTCTCTACCATAAAGAATGATGAGGAATCAGTTTGGCTTCAGTCTAATTCCCTCAAATGGGACCGGTATCGTTCCCTCAATTAAGAATTATAGGGGTTTGCTATCCTCATGCTGTTTATAAGTTAAAGCTGTCTCCAACCATCTCTTGAATGGCGATAAAAAATTCGCTAAATTGATCAAGCCTAATCTGGAATCTTCTGAAAGAGTGTCGCTCCAAATTTATGTGGCCACTCCACAAGTGGAACAGGGAACATATGGCTTAAACAGAAAAATGCAGGTGGCATTTGACACAGATTAAGCAGTTTAGCAGATAGTTCATGTTCAAGGAAACTTAGTGGATTTAAAGATGGTGAAAGGGACAACTAAATTAAATGCTACCAAATATCGTGTTAAGCAAGGTCGTATGGAGATCTCATTAACAGTAGCTAAGCTTCCAGGCAAACTCACCTAATGACCGAATGTTGAGAACCAGAGTTGGGACTATCCCAATTTTGAGCAGGTAAATCAGTGCCTTCAACTTTGACTTCCATTTTAGAGGACAAACCAAAATCAGGAGGTGGATGGATACTGAGGGAGGAAAATAAGGAACGATCATAAACAGAAAGGATCTGACATAAACATTCTAGTGACTAAACAAGGGAACTTTCTGCTAAAGGCCATTTAAGCAGACCTTTGTCTTCTTTTGTAATAAAAGAAATGCGCATCAACATTTCTTGGGGAGGTTGAATGAACAGAGTCGTCACAGTCATCACTGGAAACAGAAGGGACCTGCATAAAATATCGTGAAGAGCATGAATGTTCCGGCCTGCAAGTTGCTACCATAACTGAACAAAATGAATACAATAATTGTTTTCAGATGTATTAAAGTGAAAGATGCAGGGAATGAGAAGCTTTAGACAGGGAAGCAACATAAGTAGAACTTAACAATCTATGACGAGATTCTTGAGAGATTCTATAAAGACCATGTCAGAATTGTGCCTATTTACTGACAATTCAAAACTCACTCCAAAAGTGAAAAACAATGTGATAAAAGGAGCATAATATTCAAATATAGGCACTTGCTGTCAACCATAAGCAAAGCATGGCTTTTCACGAAATGAATAGAAAGCTGCCAAAAAAAAAAACAAGGCAAGCATGTGCTCCAGAGAACGAATTTATCAGTAACATAGAAACGCACAGGGATGCAACTAGATGACAATTATCTGCATTCTTATTGATCAAATGACCAATTGACATATGCAGTGTCAGTGGAAGCATAAGAAATGACATTTAAAGAGCTATAAGACTCATATTTACTCTCTGTAACGAAAGCATATTGGATGAGGCATCGATCCGAAATGTAAGATATGATGAGGCATCGACTTGATGACCGTTAGACAATTGACTTTGTGAATGAAGTCTGCGAAGGTCTATAGTCCATTACCTGCACAAGGCGGACTTCAATTGCTGGTCGAGTCTCAGGATTCTGCGCCATGCGAAGCAACCTTTTATGCATAAGAACATCTTCTGCCTTGTCCATATTCACATCCAAAGCATATCTACAATGAACATATTATTAGATTCCACCAAGGGAAGCATGAGGTAACAATCGCACAAGAACACGACGAGTTCATTGAGGAAGCAGTCAGGAGAGAAAGAAAACGAAAATAAAATATGAAAACGGAGAACACAAGTGCACTCCAATCAATGGACCAGGAGGAATCCACGACTCTGTCAAGCTCACCGTCAAATAATTCACAACTCTTAAGAGCTGGCCCAAGTTAAGGGAAGTAGAGAGCAACATATTCGTCGAAAAATGTGAAGTTTTCCTTACTTCAGAAGATTCATCATCAAACTGATCACCAAGACTCATGAATTCGATACTCAACGATCGCGAAACAGGGAATTGGTTTCTGAACCGCCCAAATGGCGCACGAAAGGAAAAGAACGATCGTCGTACAAACAAATTTCACCAAATTCAAGCAAAAACACTCGAGTAGCTCCTGATTCCGTCCATCTACGGCTCACAAAGAAAATAAAAAATAAAAAATAACCCTCGCTCCCTCAGTTACCGAAGATAAAAAAGAAGAGAGAGAAAACCGCAAAAAACCAACCGAAAAGGAAATAAAAAAATTCAAAAGAAGCCAAAGCGCCGGCGGTACCTGATCGGCAAGCGATTGAAATGCGCCCAGAGATCGCCTTCGAAGCCAGGGTGCGACGCCCCCTCGGTTTCCGCCTCCTTGAGCCGGCGGAGGACCTCGCTGTAGACATCAACCTTCCGCAGCTGCCTCCTGCTCCTGCCGCTCAGCTCGCGCCAATCCACCACCCCGCTGCTGCAGCTATCCGCGCCTTCCCGCTCCATCGCCCCGGTCGCCCCCGCGCGCGCGCGCCTCAAGGGAGCTCCAATCGCGGAGGCCACGGCCGCCGCCCCTCCTCCTCCTGCTCCGCACGATGTCCCGTCTCCGAACCAAGGCCGGCGCCGATCAGCGACATGCACACGGCTCGCTCGTCCCCCCGGCGGTTCCGCCCGTCCGTCCGTCCGTTCCACCGGTCGAGTCCGGTCCTACCGCCGGTGAAGATCGCACGAGGAAAACGCCAGAGAGAGAGAGAGAAAGAGAGAGAGCCGAGGGAGAGAGAGAATGATATTTGCTAGAGCTGGAGCTGAGCCTGTCTTTGCATGTTATTATAAAGGCAAAACAAATGGCCTCCTAACCTCTCCCTCTCTCGCTGCGTGCGGGGGAGCTTTCCCTCGTTTTCTCGTAAGCGTGTGATTAGTTTTGAGAGGGAGAGATTAAAAAAGGGAGGGATTAGAGGAACGTTAATTTAAGTGCCGGTGCGCAATGCGCACCCACCCCCGAGTCACCCCCATTTCCCCCAATGCTTGTCGACGTGGATTATAACGATGCCGCCTCGCCTTTGCTTATATCACCACCCCCCGCCCGCTTCGCCACCAGCCCCTCCTTAATTATATATATTTTTTTTTATTTTTTCTCATCTACATGTCTCTACCGAGGATTCAAAAGAACCGAAAAAGATGATTCTGGATCTTCATCCCCATTGGTTTCGGGATTTGATTAATGGGTTTTTTGGGGGGCTTGGAACAGTGATGGATCCCTGTCAATCTCCGTCGGAGCAATTGCCCGGACAGACCCCCTGGGCTCGCCGCCTTGCGTCACCCGGCACCACCACCGCCCCCCTCCCCTTCCATCCCTCCTCGTATAAAGACTTCTTTTCTTTTCTTTTTCTTTTTGTCAGTATTTTCGTCCCAAAGTCCACCCGCGAAGCTTCGTAGGGAAGAGGAGGATGAGAGAGGTATGAAGTAAAGGTGATGGATGAGTGTGACTCTAGGTAGAACCTCAGACCGGACAACTGGACAGGTGTTGAGTTGGGAACCTGTCCGACCTCAGATTTCAAGAATTGGGGAACATGTTTCAATAAGTAGATTCCAAATTTTGAATATGATGAATTTTTAACAAGTTTTTGTATTTTTCTTGGTCTATATTTTTGCGCAATCTTATAACATTCGATGAACCAAGCTTCCATTTTTTTTCGTATGTCTAAATATAAGTTATGATTAGTGGATCATAGCAGTGAGTGATGGTCATTAAATGTGATTTCATTGCAATCATTCAATTAATAATAAATGGAGAGATTGAGTATGCCTTAAAAGCTATGACAAAGGTTCTATGTTCCAGGTATGCAGAATATGTTGATATGTAGTTGAGAAATCTGAGTCATGATGTCTAGAATTGTAGCAACCAGTGATGATCATTAAATGTGATAATTCACTATAATTATTCAATTAATAATAAAGGGAGAGCTTGAGTAGGCCTTAAAAGCTGTGACATAGGTTCCAAGTTTCATCTATGCATAGTAGGTTAATGAAGAACATTTTCCAATATAAGGATACATCAACATCCATAGTGACTTATACGGAACCTGAAATTGCTCATCTCTAATATTAAGAGTAGGCAAACTACATAGCAATTTTAACCAAAAAAAAAAAAAAAAAAGGAGGGGGGGGGGGGGGGGAAGAACTGTGGCGGTAACTCTTCTTGCACGTGATCCTTGATCAAGGGAATGACATGTGAGAATTCAATAAGTGAGGTAACCCCCCCAGGAATTGGTCAAGAAGTAGAACTCAGTTTTCCCTAATAATATGTTGGGAGCTCCGTCTCAAAAGGGTTGAACTTGTAGATGGAGGAACGGGGCATATATGCATAAACGGATTATAATAAAAGGATATATCAACATCCATGGTGATGAGTTAGGTTGATTGGACAGGCCTCTAATCCGTCGAAAGTAATATAGAGCCATGCGTAAGTTTAAACATTCAAATTTAAACAATGCTTAGTTATGTTTTCATCACCCTTCCCCACCACCACATTTTTAAAGATTCCGCTTGTTTAATCGGAAATGAATGATTTGTAAAATATTTTTTTTAAAATTGATCATTTATATCACTCATAAAATGAATGAATAAAAAAAAATTCATCATTTGCGAAAATTTATGTAAGAATGAAAATAATTTTCATTGGGTAATTATTTTTAGATAAAAATATCTTTCAAATCATTTATATTCCGTGAAACAAACACTATCACTAAAAAGCAATTCCCTATTCGATTTCTCTAAGAAAATTATTTATTTATCACGTGCAATCTCATAAACAAAGGTACATAAATACGAAGATTTGTACACAGATCCAGAACGAAGGCGGACCCCGTCAAATGCACGACTTCTTTTGGGGGTATTCTCTTTTTTTTTTTTTTATACAGATTTTTCTAATGAAGATCCAATAGGGGACTCCGATGGTCGGACCACCACTTATAATTTAATATTATTTTTATTATTTATTTAAAGGAAAAGGAAAGAAAAAAAAAAAAAAAAAGAAGGTAAAAGCTGATGTCATATATGTAGGTCACGAGTTGCATTAGGGGGGAGCTTGGGAAAAAGTATATTCTCCCCCTATTGAATCTAGCAATCAGCTTATCCAGACGTGGAGATTCCTTTTCGCTGGGGCGATTCCAATATGTCCAACGTGGATGCCTCCAATCGGGAAAAAGTTTTGGTCCTTATTTTATTTCTTATTTTTTTCTTTATTATTTATGTCGCCTCCCTAGGGCCTATGGGGATACAATCATTGGCCCTTGTTAATCCCGTCCTCACGTCGACACCTTTTTCTCCTTCGTTGACCAATCAGCACACGCAACCTGTCGCGCAATTTCGTCGTCTCGTGTTTTGGATATAATCGATGGCCTACTTTTCTAGAGAAACCTCCGATCCTATGTTTAGCTTCAATTCTACTCCCAACTTCTCTGCCTCTCAAATTTTATCGACTTTCAATCTATTTTCAATTCTAAGTCCATACTTTTGTCTTAACTTGACATGACATTTTCACGTCAATAGCAAACCCACATTAGTAAAGTGACATGAAAATACATAAAAAAATTATATCCAAAATAAAATCACTTTAAAATATAAAAATTACGGATGACAATCATTATCACAACCCCATCAAAATGATAGTAGTTAGGAGGTCTCTTTTATTGAGATTGTCTCACATTACTTATAGAAGGAGTTGATGTTTATAAGATTTCCATTTTATGATAAATTGGGGACTGTTTTTCCTAAGTATTCATAATTGTATCAAACTTGGTTACAAGGGATGGAATTATTTACTAGATAATCTGAAATAACAGTAGTGAAGGGGCAAACATCACAACAACAAGTATGGGATATCTATTTAATGATAATAGCTCTAGACAATAAAATTATGAGCTGCCTAATGAAACAAACGTGCAACACTCACAGTTGGGTTCACAAGAACCATGCACAAACTGTGAAACACACAAAGAAACAACAATCTCTACCTCAAATGATTTATAAGTTCTATCTACTCAACAATAGTCTACTCACCTAATGCAAACAAGGTTGAAATTGGGAATAAGGAAGCCCAATCCAAAGTATGTTCTCTCTACAACCCATGAGATCCCAAAGGAGTTGAAAACAATTAAAAGAGCACTAAGTTATCTAAGTTGGAGGAAAGCTATGATAGAATAATTGGAAGCTCTCGAATTAAATTGAACATGTGAGCTAGTACCAAGAACTTCAAAAATAAATATCATCGGATGTAAGTGGGTGTTCAAAGCCAAGTTGGATTCGAAAGGAAATCTTGATAAACTGAAAGTACAATTAGTGGCGAAAGGGTACCATCAAGGGGAAGACATTGATTTCGCCGAAACTTTCAATCCCGTGGTTAAACAGGCAACTGTGAGATTTGTCCTTTTTGTAGCAATTGTTAAAGGATGATTTATCCATCAACTGAATGTGAAGAATGCGTTTCTTCAAAGGTCATTGAATGAGATGGTGTTTATGGAACAACCATCGATTTTTGTGAGTTCTAAAATGCCTAACTCAGTTTGTTTACTAATGCGTTATACGGTTTAAAACAAGCTCCACGAGCTTGGATTAAAAATTCAGCAACTTTTTGCTAGAATAGGGATATCTATCATTGTTTGTTCTTCACATGAGTCAACACAACTTGGTATTATTGTTATTATATGTGGATGATATTATTTTGATGGACAACTCATCATCCCCACTTCGGGAATTAATAGAAGCCTTGAGCAGAAATTTTTCTATAAAAGATCTTGGACAACTTCACTATTTTTCAGTACTCAAGTTTACTAGTCCAAACCTATTTTTAACACAATCTATATATGCTAGTGATTTGTTGCAAAAAGTAGAAATGCAAGACAGTAAGCCACTTGAGACCCCATTGCTAATAAGAACTCATCCACCGGTACAATACATGGAACCTTTTCATAATACTTACTCCATTGGAAGTCTTGTAGGTGGTTTACTATATCTAACAATCACAAGATCGGACATCTCTTATTCAATAAATCAAATCTGTTAGAAAATGCATTCTCCTACAAATGGCGATTTCAAACTGTTAAAACTAGTGTTGCAATATGTGAAAGAAACTCAACAATCGGGGCTTTATCTTCACTCTAATAGCACGCTATATTTATATGAGTATGAGGACTTTGATTAGGTTGGCTATTTTGAGATTCGGAGGTCAATGACCGAGTTTTGCACTTTCTTGGGATTGATTATCATTTCGTGGTCTACAAAACGGCAAGTGATGGTGTCGGTTTCATCAATGAAGGTTGAATATATGGCCTTAATTTCTGCCACAGTGAATCTTACATAAGTTTCTTTTGTATTGAGAGATTTGGATATTTTGCTCACAAGTTTGACTTTGCTTTAAAGTGCTAACTGCTCAGCCATTTCAATGACAGGGAATCCAATCCTTCATGTGAGGACAAAGCACATGGAGATCAATTTTCATTTCGTTCAAGAGAAAGTTGCTCTCAAGTCACTTGAAGCCCATTATGTTCGTACTACTCATCAAATTGCTAACATATTTACAAAAGCTTTACCGCACTTTGATCATTGCAAGTTACGATACAAACCGGGACTAAGTTTTCCACCTAATCCCAATTTGAGGGAGGTTGATAAGATTAATAATATTATTGGTGAACCATCGGAAGATTAGATTAGATGAGGAGATAAAATTTGATTATGCCATCAGAAGATTATATTAGAGTAGGAGACATGATTTGATTCTGATTATTCTAATTGCATATTAATTGATCTGATCAATTCATAAGATTAGATATTCATAATATCGAATAGAAAATATTATTATTTCATCTAGTTGTCTTCTTAATATAAATAGCAGTATGTACTGTAAAAGCAAAGAGTATATTATGGCTTTTGATGAAGAACATTCTTCTCTTGAGAAATTTATCTTTGAATCATTGTTTTCTTAATTCATTTGAATTTCTTCAGTTTTTAGGGTGAAAGAGACTTAAAACCACCCAACATTGGCATCAGAGCTCAATTTACCAACAAATTTGGACTCAATAGTCACATGTGAGAGTTATGGGTTTTTGTGTCTCCGACCTAGGCTTCTTTGAACTAGTTTTTGAGGTGAGAAACATCCAAGGCCATCCAATATTCTTTGGTGGCATGGGGACAAGTCATTCAATGCACAAATCGAATTCATGATCTTGTGAAAACGATGACCCAATTAACTATCAAGCCAATTGATACAGTGACGAATTAAATGAAGTCATCGCATCAACCAAAGGGTTGTCCTTTTTTTTTTTTTTGCTTTTTATCTTTTTGGGTTTTAAGACGATGGAGAGAATATCGGTTCTTTAATAATAGTGATGACCTTCAATGGACGGGAAAAGAATTGCAAAAGAAAAAGAGAAAAAAGGTAACGAGGAGAAATAACACTGGCAAGAAATGCCCTTCATCGTCACTTCCGACATAACGTTCCCATCAAATGTCATCAGCAACCCGAAATGCTTCTCCACAAAACGAAAATAGACTCTCCTCAGCTTCCTATTAAAACCACATGGCCTCTCTCTCTTTTCAAGCTTCATTTTTGCTCAATTACTACAAGGTTAGAGTTGGGATGTGATTTATACTCCCATCGATAAAAATGCACAAAGGTCCCTCTCCTTGATGACTGGGACAATGCCCTGAGTCGTCAAAAATCAATTAGATTTGTGCCCATGAAAAACTGGGTTTATATAATCTATTTATTTTCTAATTGAATGTTATAAAATGAGATGGAATGTGCTTATTATAGTGAAATCAATTGCTGGAAATATAGACATAGTTTAAAGATGAATTAAGATAAATCTTGTGTCTTGATTTCTTTTTCTCGCTTTTACTTTCTATTTCGTTGTGTTTGAGTGCTTAATCCCAATAGTTAGGCTCCTTTTGAGTGCCATCAACAACTTGTTACGTCTCAATATTTTCATAGACACTTAATAGATTTTCTAGCCATTCATTTTTGTATGCAATACAAGCGATTATTTTCACGAATTTTTTTTCAAAACATTCATCTTCCGTGAAACCAGTAGTTTCCCATTTATCTGATAATGCAAGGAAAGCGACTACTTTCTCATCGGAAGAAGAAGTCGTTTTCTCCCAATTTAAAGTTACTTTCTTTCGGTCCACAGATCGTCCGCATATTGAATTAGCTTTCCGTGATCTAAAAACATTGGGAAAATCATAAAATATATATAAAAATATATAATATCCCGGAAACCGGTTTTTCCTCCGAACGAACGGACACTTAAAATCTCCTATTAAACTAAAGCGACCGCGGCCGAGACATTTATTCTAGGGTCAAGCAAGCGTGCCGGACCGCGATTGGGGCGGAGGGTGGTCCAAAAGAGAAAGCGATGCCGACGTCACGACTCACGGGATTGGCAAATTGCGAATTTATTTATGTTGACCTCCCCTCCCCCCTTATGCACGGTCTCTCCGTCGCCTTTGGGCCCAATTAGAAATTGGAAAATCGCGTCATTCGTGTGGGCGCCCACCTGCTCATTCTAATTTATCTTTATAGTCGCCCCCTCTTTAATTTTATCGATATATGCTATTATAATCCTATATGGATCGATGTGGTTGGAAATTATGTCGATTTGTAATATGTTAGAATATTTAAATGACATACCACGCATTCATCTAACAGCTTAAAGTTTTAGAATAATCAATTGTGATGTCTCCAAGATGATCTCACACGCGAGGTCAATATAAATATGATAAATTGAGCTTTCTATATGTGCTAAGCAAGTTTCTTGTCATTTTTTGCTGGTAGGTGTGAACGGGATCTTTTGCTATGTTCTTTTGAACATTGAATAAATTGCCAAGAGACAATCAAATACGTACAGTCTTCTGAAATAGTGATAAGCCACGAGAACTATTTTAGCCGTCAACCGCATAAATTTTGAGATGGCGTCACTTTCTCTTTTTTTGGGATCTTCCGATCATACTGGACTTAAACATTGCGTGATTGACGCCAATGTGTCCTCACCTAAAAGATTCCCTATTTATTATAGATGTTTGTCATGAGATGAGATTTGATCGGGAGGTGATGAGTTTCTTGAGCATACATTTTAGACTTTGAAGTGGGTCGCGACATGGATTTTCGTGTCGAACTGATGCTGATTTTGGCATTTACTAAAGAAAAGACGCCATTTTTGTTGGAGGGTACAAGTAAGATGTCGAGTATATTCTGGACAGCACCCTTGATTTGGGCCGGGAAAGAAAAGGACTCGTGCCGAAAAGGGAATAATCACCAAGCAGAATGAAAAGGGATTTCGTTGTATTTTGTAAATAATACAGAAGTCGTTTTTCAATATTTGTTATACACAAATAATTCATATCAAAAATCGCGATCAAGTTCTGCAATTTGTCTCAAAAGTGCAATTAAGAACTTCCTTCAACTCCATTTGATTTGAGTAATGGAAAATGTCGACATCATTTTTTCTAATGCTTTTCGAGGTCACGTGATAACAAGTGGGCTTCACATTAAGAGAAAAAAGAAGAAGCCAAATACAACCAATTAAAGGGAAAAGTACTGTAAAAAGCAATAAAAAAAAATGCACTGCACATTGAATCCATCCGAGTGTTTAACTGGAATGGGGCACCCTTGCCTCCCCACATTCACCAGCGAGGGCAGCCCTCCTATGGGCTACGGTGAAGGCCAATGACCCTTTTGACAAGAATGAGAAGGTGAGGGCCGGCAAGCCCTTGTTAAGTAAGTATATAGGAAGAATCTTGAAGGCTAAATGGACTTAATCAATGTTATTCCAAGTACACAACATGAAATGGAGACGACAATAAACTATCAATTGGCCTAGAAGATTGACTCCTAGACTACCTAATTAGTCCAGTAATCTAAACAATATCCGATTTTATGCTCTTTTTTTTATTCAATTTCTTTTAGAGATGAAACAACACATTTTGTCATCCCTTATTTGACCACACATAAACAACAACGAACCCGTATTTTTCACCCGACTTACATTTAGAGCAGTTTTTACTTTGAAACACTAGGGATATTCACAAGACGCGCAAGTCCTCAACAAATCTTTAAAATTGTCCGGGAATACTAGGGTTTCTTTTCATCAATCGGGATAACCGCATTGCAAGCCTTCAACCTCTCTGCTCGATGTTCTACCAAGCGTACGTACTTCCTTCTAGATACAATTCCCAGAACCTCGAAAACCACGATTCAACGTGGCCACACCGCTAAGTACGTCGTCATGTCTCATGCTCCTCGCTCACGTAACTCGTTAGCTCGACATAAGTCATGCGAGATTCAGGGCTCTTTCCCCTGAAAGCGTGAGCATGGATGCATGCCTTCCAAAAATCTCGCTCAAGTGGGGGACCAGCATGGATCGGATCGATCACAGCAATCCAATTACGTGGATCTCGGTGGGGACCTGGGAGGGGGACGTTGCTGCTTTTTAATTTGGTGGGGGCGGGCGAACGGAAGGATGGCGTCGTCGCCTGCCCCCGTTTCGACGGGAGCGCACGTCGAACGTGGTTTTTGGGGGGGGTGCGGGGGCTGGAGCTGGAGCTGGGGGTGTTGACCGGTCGAGAGCTGAACTGAAACCCCCGTGACGTAGATCGGGAGACAGCGTGGCCTCTCCTGCCCATTTTTGTCTTGTCTCTTTGGGAAGGGGGTCCTCGTGGGGAATGATGAAAAGACGTGGTGGTGGTACGATGTCGGGTGGGCTTCGACTCTAGCCGTAGTAGCCCGGCCTCCCCTCCCGTGAAGAACGAGGGAATCGTTTGGTCAAAGCCTGGCGCTGCGTGATCCACGTGGAACTTACGTCACGCGCACAAGGATGTGATTTAATCCATATAATATCTTAATATCACCCACAAAAAAAAAAAAAAAAAATCTCAAACTCGCGCAATCATATCACATTCAACTTCCGAACCTGTACATCTCGGCTATATTCTAAAATAGTACCGCATTGTCATATTAAGTCCAAAAAAATCTCAAGTCTATTACAATTTGAAGTGGAGAAATGTGAAAAAAAAAAAACGTTATATTCTAAAATAGTATTTGCATTGTCATATTAAGTCCAAAAAAATCTCAAGTCTATTACAATTTGAAGTGGAGAAATGTGACATGTACATACTAATTTGAGATAGATTTGATGTTATAATAATTTGAAATTTTTTATAATGAGAAATTAGTTTGACAATAAATATAGCATGTGTGTATCGATTTATGAGTTTTCATGACATGAGATAAATGTTGCATAAATAAATCATTTTGAGATTTTTAATGACATGGCCCTATCTTTTTCATAACACCAAGACTCCAGTCCCATTCACAGTAGGCATCTCTTTTTGTGGGTAGAGGGCCTCCGTTTCAACGCCACACATTTAACACAGTGGTAACAATCAAGGTTTTGTTTTTTGGTCAAACAATCAAGACAATAAAGAGTTCAAACGCATATTCTTTCATATCACCTCTTTTCGCTGCTAGCCACAAAGTAGCACTGAAGTGGATATTTTAATACCTTTTCTAGTTCTTAATTTATGGCTTTGCAGAAAGGCGAAATAGAAAGAGGTTTTGCCTAAATGCTCAAGATCTAGAGCTTTTGAAAAATGAAATAGAAATGAGATTAAAAAAATATTCAAAGTGCGTTTTTGTTACAAGGAAGACGTATTTAAAAAAAATTAGAACTATATTTGCATTTTTGTCTTATGGACTTTGGAGGTGAAAGAGTGAAATGCATGCTCATTCCTACTGATGGAGATGCAATGATTTGATCGATGCACATGTAGGCCAAGCACTTAAAAGAACTGTTTTGAGTAGCCAAATAAGGCGTTAACTGTTTTATCCAATTGAGTCATGTCATATCCGAATCCTATGATTCAAGAAAATAAAACATGGAAGCCGAAGAGGGCATGAGCTTATAGCATTTTTACATATTTGGATTAAGTTGATATCGTAAATGTAAATGTATCTATGTTCGCTAGTAATCGAAATCTATCTAAAACTCTATCATCATTTTAAAGGCAAAAGGGGTCATTTCCTATTCTAATAAAAGTATAAATTTCCAGATGGGTTTCGAGAAGTCCAACTTTTCTTTTCTGGCTGTAAGGTTGCCTGTTGACTTAGAATCCAGAGAATTTGGGCTAGAAGAACATTACAAGGCCATGTCCAAAATCCTACATTAGAATTTGCCAACACGAGTTTGATGATCTGTCCAAGCCCACTAAGCCCGAGACGTAAATGGATGGGCCTCGGGGACGATACTGTATATCTAAAAGGCCCTTCGCGCTTATCTTTCGGTTTGACCTGGCCCGACCTGAGAAATCATACACGTCTTTTCTTTCAACAAGATTACATCCTAGTGGAAATTCAACTCGGTCCACCCATTTCGAGGCAATAGAATTGAAAGCACTAACGATTGAATTTATCGCGATGAAATTCCGATGGTAAAATGAGCAAGACTTTCCATGTTCAGTTCCTGCTCGGTATGCTTCCTAATGAATCCATTTGACTATTTGGGCAAAATAATAATTTGAAGTATCACTTCATGGGAAGGAGGAAAGACAAAATGAATCAAAGTTGTGAACACAATCAAATAATTAGGACATTATCCTCCTTTTGAGTATTCTTGATGCTCATTCTCTGCAGAGGAAGGACAGAAAAAAGAGAACCTTTAGAGATTGATGCTTGAAGGGCCTTATTCTCTCAAGACTCTTGCCCGTGGAACCACAAAAAGAAAAGGGAACAAAAAAAAAAAAAAAAAAACACTCAGCTAGACTGATCTGCATACTGTTGAAGAAATACCTTTGGTTTAGGATCCAGTTTAAGGTACCCATCCAGAGGCGAAATCCCAGATCATTCAATTCCCGATTGGCAATATATCTGTAGATGATGGTGAATGGAGTTGCAGTTCCGCGTTTATGGCCATCCATACTCGAAGCTTCGTCTGCTTCAGATCTCGACTTAACTGCTCAAAGATCTGCTTTCTCGTGCAGGTCATGGTGCCATGCTCGCATCTTGTGTCACTCGAGTTCATATCATGATCTTCTTGATGACATTTAGATTCTATCTACACCATTCTTTTCCGTTGGAATCAATTCCGCTTGTCGAAGTTCTAGGCTCTGCAGTGTTAATACCTTGAACAAGGATCCCTTTGGCGTGTGATTCACAAGAACAGTGGATTTCAGAAATCAGACATTGATATTAAGCAAGTGGAGCATATATGTTATGACCATGGAGCATATATTCACCACAAAAGGTTGCAGATCACTTTTCAGGA
This sequence comes from Eucalyptus cladocalyx, assembly GCA_017140615.1. Taxonomy (NCBI): domain Eukaryota; kingdom Viridiplantae; phylum Streptophyta; class Magnoliopsida; order Myrtales; family Myrtaceae; genus Eucalyptus; species Eucalyptus cladocalyx. The sequence continues at coordinate 16,670,877 of CM029521.1, forward strand.
CTTTTAAAATCATTGTCACTTCCTGGGAAGTCCATCAAAACACAAGCAAGAGCACACAACTAGCTGAAGAGCGAAACAAGCACGACTTCTTGTAGAAATACTGGTTTTCCAGGATTTTCACATGGATCGGTCCATCAATTTTGGCAGCCAGGGAGGAGAAATTGCAGTGAATTGTGAAAGCAGCGAAAGCTCGAGTAAAGAGACCGTTATGAATAGAAGCAACACTCCCGGAACGTTTGAGAGACCCAGACTCTCGTTCCATGAAGTACTAAATGAAGTGCTTCGCCGACAGAGCCAAGACACATCCGACCGGCTTAGCTATCAATCGAGATCCAGTCCAGATGGTTCTTCCCGAGAGAGCCCTTGGAGCAAGGTGAAGTCTCAGTTAACGCACCTTCATGGTAAGGAAACGCGTCAACCAGATGAGCACAAGGACAATCTGGCCGAAGATATCCCCGAAGAACTGAAGAAGATGACATTTGGCGCGTTACTGATTCTCCAATGCTTGGTTCTTTTGATAATTGTGCTTGCCTTGATTTGCAGCCTCAGTATTTCTAGTCTAAAGAAGCGAACCCTGTGGGATCTTCCGATATGGAAATGGGAAGCAATGGTTTTGGCTTTAGTATCAGGACACTTAGTATCAAGTTGTGTGGTCCGGGTTGTCGTCAAAGTGGTCGAACGGGTTTTCCTACTGCACAGGAGGGTTCTGTACTTCATCTACGGACTATGGAGGGCGGTGCGAAACTGCCTCTGGTTGGGCCTTGTTTTGCTCGTGTGGCATCTCGCTTTCCATCCCCAAATGGAGAAGAAGGCTGGTGGCCGGGCCTTGCCCTATGTGACCAGGGTTTTAGGGTGCTTCCTGGTGGCATCAGTGATTTGGCTCTTGAAGACGCTCCTCGTTAAGGTCCTCGCTTCATCCTTCCATGTCAATACCTACTTCGAACGGATTCACGAGGCTCTATTCGATCAATTCGTCATTGAGACACTCTCGGCGAAAGCAGCAATAAGGTACAATGCAGGGGAGGAGGAATGTGGCGATGCCTCTGCTTCAAATGATCTCAGAGAGAGACTTCTACCGAAAGGTGGCAGATCGATGAAGAGTGGAAGATCAACAGACCATCCCAAGATCGGAGGAAGCGCAGATTTAGCTGGAAGGAGGATTAATCAGAAGAGCGCGTTGGCTTTGAATATTGGGAGGATGATGAATATCATTCAGCACGAGACTCTATTGACTCTGGATGAGAAGATACTGGATTCAAACTTGGAAGATGGGTCTTCGATGGAGATCAGAAATGAGCGCCAGGCAAAAGAGGTGGCCAAGATGATTTTTCTCAATGTGGCCAAACCTGGGTCCAAGTAAGTGTTAGGTTTTGCTCTTCTTGTTGGGGAGTAACATTCTTATCTGTAAACTGCAAAAACCACCTGAGGATGTTCAGTGATCAGTTCCTACTTTCACCTTTCAGTGTCTTAATTTTCCTCATTTAACAGGCAGATTTGTAAGGATGACCTGAAGCAATTCATGAAGAATGATGAAGCTGAGAAAATCAAAAACCGCGCTTTTCAAGGAAAAGACGTAATTGACGAGGCATCTCTTGAAAGTTGGGTGGTGAGCAACATTTTCCCTTCTATAAACTACAAAGGATAAGTCATCAAGTACAACTGATATGATCAGCTCTCTTTCTCTCCCTCCCTTTCTCCCTCCCTCCCTCCCTCCCTCCCTCCCTCTGTGACATATCTTAAAGCCATGTGAAAATACTGAGAGTTTGCTTTGTCATAGATTAATGCCTTCAAAGAGCGCAAGGCACTTGCGCGATCTCTCAACGACACCAACACAGCTGTTGATGACCTCCACAACATGCTTAACGTTTTGGTGGCTATCATCACTGCCGTTATCTGGCTTATCATACTTGGAGTCCCCATCATGCAGTTCCTTGTCTTCATAAGCTCGCAGCTCCTTTTGTTGGCCTTCGTTTTCGGGAATAGCTGCAAGATGGTATTCGAAGCAATGATCTTCTTATTCGTGATGCACCCGTACGACGTTGGTGACCTCTGCGAAGTGGATGGAGTACTGGTACGCGTCGGGGGGACAGAAAGATCTGTTCTCACCAGTTAAATTTTGTGACCTTTCCTGCTCTTACTCTCGTTCTGGTTCTCAGATGTTTGTTGAAGAGATGAATATACTGACCACTGTGTTTCGGAAGCTCGACAACCTGAAGATCAGACACCCCAACAGCATCTTAGCCACCAAGGCTATAAGTAATTACAACCGTAGCACGGAGATGGTGGAGATCATTAATTTTTGCCTGCATATCTCCACTCCCATGAAAAAGATCGACAAGCTGAAAAAGAAGATTAAACTGTACGTATATGACTTCATTTCCTTCGTTTCGTCGGAACTTTTATTATGCTAATGTCGTCTTTCATCTGCATAATACGAGGTCGATCAGTACTAGAGCAACAAAATCGAATTAGGACAGAGCCTTGAGATCAAAGCATCTTCTGCTTGCTCATGGGGTCTAATGTTTCCTTGATGATGGGGTCTAACCCGCGATGATTCGTCGCTGGAAACTGCAGGCATGTGGAAAGCCAGAGCGACCACTGGCAACCAGATCCAATGGTCCTAATAAGGGACCTAGAGGACATGAACAAGATAACCATGACGCTGTGGCTCAAGCACAGGATCAAGCACCACGAGAACAAAAAGAGGTTGATCAGAAGGGACGCCCTGATCGAAAACTTGATCGAGATATTCAGACAGGAGGAGATCGAATATCGGATGCTGCCTCTCGACGTGAACGTCCGCAACCTGCCAAGCCCGACCTCGGACCGGCTTCCTTCCAATTGGGCAGCTTGTGCCACCGAACACAGGAAGCTAACCAACCGGGATGATCAAGAGAAACTAATTCATGGAGTCAAGGCATAACTCCTACTGTGTTCGAAAACAATTAGATGAAGGCGTGAACCGTTGAATCGAGACCGATCAGACGGTTGACATATTAAGTGTCTTTAATCTGACGGTGGACAATACTAACTGTCCAACGGACATACGTTTACTTTAATCCTACAATAAATCCTCAGGCCATAGAAAGATCCCGAAATTACGCTTTCCTCCAAATAAATGTCGTAGGTTTTGCGGGAACCCATGATGTATCTGAGTTGACTCTTTACCGTTTGTTGTTCTTGCCCTGGATGTTTGAACTTCAGTTATGGAACATGATAACGAAATGCTCTCCTTCATTAGTCCTGTTCTTCAATCTCTCCCGCGTTTACTTCAAAACCCAGAACTGCAATCGCCCATTGAGGGCTCGAAGCGCTCTGTCGTGCGCACCGTCGCGCCGGCTCCATTCTTGCTCCGATGCAGACTCGCTCGTGTCGTTTCTGATACTTGCCTTGAGCAAATGCTCCTCCGCCTCTAGCTGCGGGGCGGTTCACGCTCGAGTCATCAAATCCGTGAGTTACCGCCATGGGTTCATCGGCGATCAGCTCGTGTCGAAGTACGCGGAAGTGGGCTGTGAAGAACATGCGGAGAAGTTGTTCGACGAAATTCCTGATAAAGATTTAGTGTCGTGGAATTCTTTGATTTCGGGGTTTTCGCGTAAAGGGTACCTGGCTAAGTGCTTGTATGCATTCCGTAGGATGAGAAATGAGACTTTTATGAACCCCAATGAGGTTACTCTCATATCAGTCATCTCATCTTGTGCTGATGTGAAAGCTCTGGATGAAGGTAGGTCCATTCATGGGCTCTCGGAAAGATTGGGCATGTCGATGGAGGTAAAGGTTGTTAATTCTTTGATTAACATGTATGGAAAATGCAGGAAATTGGGTGCCGCTTGTCATTTGTTTGACATAATGCCTGTGAGGAGCCTGGTTTCATGGAATTCGATGATTGCTGTATATGCTGAAAATGTGTCACCAATGGAAGGGATCAGTTGTTTTAAATTAATGAGAAGGAATGGAATTCAGCCTGATGATGCCACTCTGGTGGCATTGCTTCAAGCATGTGAAAGTGTAGGTTCTATTAGACTAGGAGAATCTGTTCATTGTCTAATATGTCGCCATGGGTTCTATGGATGGATGTCGATTGTGACTGCTCTTTTGGATTTGTATGCCAAGACTGGGAGGTTGGATGCCTCACGCCAACTTTTTCTTGAGATAAGAAACCCGGATAGTATTGCTTGGACTGCAATGCTTGCCGCCTATGCTGCTCATGGGTATGGGTCAGAAGCAGTCACTCTCTTTGAACTCATGGTTAAGAAAGATATGAAGCCTGATCATGTCACATTTACTCATCTATTAAATGCTTGTAGCCATTCAGGGCTAGTAGAAGAAGGGAAATGGTACTTCCGAACTATGTTTGAATTTTATGGGGTGGAGCCTACATTAGACCACTATTCATGCATGGTTGATCTCCTCGGTCGTTCTGGGTCCTTAAAAGATGCGGATGAGCTTATCAAAAGCATGCCAATGGAACCTAATTCTGGGGTCTGGGGTGCTCTTCTTGGTGCATGCAGAATTTACAGAAATGCTGAACTTGGAAAGGAAGCTGCAGAGCACTTGATTAAACTGGATTCTTCGGATGCGAGAAATTATATTGTGCTCTCGAATATATACTCAGCGGTCAGTCTATGGAAAGATGCTTCAGAAACGAGAGCATTGATGAAGGAAAATTGTCTTACCAGATTGCCTGGATGTAGTTATATTGAACACGGAAATAAGATCCATCGATTTGTCGTGGGTGACCGGTCTCATCCATTGTCACAGAGGATATACACCAAATTGACAGAACTGATTGGGAAGATTCGCAAGGCTGGACTTGCTCCTAAAACAGAATTTGTCTTGCATGATGTTGACGAGGAATTGAAAGAGGATATGATCAATGAGCATTGTGAGAAGTTAGCAATCTCATTTGGGATTTTGGTGACTAACCCAGGTAGAACACTAATAGTAAGGAAAAATCTAAGAATATGTGGCGACTGTCACAGCTTTGCCAAGATCATATCGTTGATTGAAAAGCGCACCATTATAATTCGAGATCCAAAGCGGTTTCACCATTTCACTGGTGGAATATGTTCGTGTGCTGACTATTGGTGACTCAGTTTCAAATTCACCATTTTCCTAGAGGAGGTTAGAATCTGTACAACAGATGTATAGCTCAATGCAAAGCTTTGTGGTTAATTGGCAATTTCTAACTGAGACAGGTCGCTGTTGTGTATTTTTCAGTGTTGGAAACAGAACAAACTTCTTGTCTGCTCCGCAAAAGGATTGGTAGAAACAGGAGGTACTTGAATAAAAATAGGAATCTGTTTTGCTTAGTATTACGGAGACGTGTCGTAGATTTGATGCAGCTCCTTTTGTTGGCCTTTGTCTCCGCGAGCAGCTGCAAGACAGTATTTGAACCAATTATCTTCTTATTCATGATGCACCCATACGACGTTGGCAACCTCTGCAAAGTGGATGGAGTGCCGGTATGCATCAGAGGGACAGAAAGATCTGTACTCACCAGCTAAATTTTGTGACCACCTTTCCTGTGCTCACTTTTGTTCTGGTTCTCAGAAGGTTGTTGAAGAGATGAATATACTGACCGCCGTGTTTTGGAAGCTCAACAACCTGAAGATTGGACACCCCAACAGCATCTTAGCCACAATGGTATAAGCAATTACAATTGTAGCACGGAGATGGTGGAGACAATTAATTTTTGCCTGCACATCTCCACTCCCATGGAAAAGATCCACAAGCTGAAAACGAAGATTGTACAGTACATATATGACTTCATTTTCTTCATTTCGTTGGAACTTTTATTATACTAATGTTGTCTTTCATCTGCATAATACGAGGTTGATCTGTGCTATAGCAACAAAATCGAATTAGGACAGAGCCTAGAGAACTTAGAGTGCAGTATCAGAGCATCCTCTGCTTGGTCATGGGGTCTCATGTTTCCTTGATGACTTCAACTAATTCATGCTGATTCGTCGCAGGAAATTGCAGACATGTGGAAAGCCAGAGTGACCACTGGCACCCGGGTCTGCTGGTTCTAATAAGGGACCTAGAGGACATGAACAAGATAACCATGACGCTGTGGCTCATGCCCAGGATCAAGCACCATGAAAATTGAGAGAGGTGGATCAGGAGAGCCGTCCTGATTGAAAACTTGATCGAGACATCAGACAGGACGATCAAGAGAAACTAATTTATGGAGGCAAGGCATGATTCCTGCCACGTTCGAAAACAATTAAATGAAGGCGTGATCTGTTGAATCGAGACCGATCAGACGTTGACATAATAACTGTAACCTGACTGTGGATAATACTAACTGTCCAAGGGGCATCCGTTGACTTTAATCTGACAGTTTGTCCTTCAGCTATAGAAAGAACCTGATGTTACATATTTTCCTCCAAATGAATGTCGTAAATTGCGGGAGCCCATGATGTATATGAGTTGACTTTTTGCCGTTTGTTGTTTTTTGTTCTGGATGTTTGAACCTCAGTGATGGAACATGATAACGAAATGCTCTCCTTCATTGGTGCTGTTTCCAATCTCTCCCGCGTCTACTTCAAAACCCAGAACTGCAATCGCCCATTGAGGGCTCGAAGCGCTCTCTCGTGCGCACTGCCCTGCCAGATCCATTCTTGTTCTGATGCAGACTCGCTTGTGTCGTTTCTGATATTTGCCTTCACCAAATGCTCCTCTGCCTCTAGCTGTGAGGCGGTTCATGCTCAAGTCATCAAATCTGTGAGTTACCGCCTCGGGTTCATTGGTGATCAGCTCGTGTCAAAGTACATGGAAGTGGGCTGTGAGGAACGCGCGGAGAAGTTATTCGATGAAATTTCCGAGAAAGATTTAGTGTCATGGAATTCTTTGATTTCTGGGTTTTTGCGTAAAGGGTGCCTGGCTAAGTGTTTATATGCATTTCATAGGATGAGAAATGAGACTTCTATGAACCCCAATGAGGTTACTCTCCTATCAGTCATGTCATCTTGTGCTGATGTGAAAGCTCTGGATGAAGGTAGGTCCATTCATGGGCTCTCAGAACGATTAGGCATGTCGACAGAGGTAAAGGTTGTTAATTCTCTGATTAACATGTATGAAAAATGTGGGAAACTGGGTGCCGCTTGTCATTTGTTTTTAATAATGCCTATAAGGAGCTTAGTTTCATGGAATTCGATAATTGCTGTGCATGCTGAAAACGAGTCAACGATGGGAGGGGTCAGTTGTTTTAAATTAATGAGAAGGAATGGAATTCAACCAGATGATGCCACTCTGGTGGCATTACTTCAAGCATGTGAAAGTGTAGGTTCTATTAGACTAGTAGAGTCTGTTCACTGCATAATATGTCGCCATGGGTTCTATGGACGGATGTCGACTGTGACTGCTCTTTTGGATTTGAATGCTAAGTCTGGAAGGTTGGATGCCTCACACAGAGTTTTCCTTGAGGTAAGAAATCCAGATAGTATAGCCTGGACTGCAATGCTTGCCAGCTTTGCAGCTCATGGATATGGGTCGGAAGCAGTCACTCTCTTTGAGCTCATGGTTAATAAAGGTATGAAGCCTGATCATGTCACATTTACTCACCTATTACATGCTTGTAGCCATTCAGGCTTGGTAGAAGAAGGAAACCGGTACTTCCAAACTATGTTTGAACTTCATGGGGTGGAGCCTACATTAGACCACTATTCATGCATGGTTGACCTGCTTGGTCGTTCTGGCTTCTTGAAGGATGCGTATGAGCTGATCAAAAGCATGCCGACGGAACCTAATTCTGGGGTCTGGGGTGCTCTTCTCGGTGCATGCAGAATTTACGGAAACGCTGAATTTGGAAAGGAAGCTGCAGAGCACTCGATTAATCTGAACCCTTCCGATGCAAGAAATTATATTGTGCTCTCAAATATGTACTCAGCGGTCGGTCTTTGGAAAGATGCTTCAGAAATGAGAGCATTAATGAAGGAAAATTGTCCAGCTAGATTGCCTGGATGTAGTTATGTTGAACATGGAAATAGATCCATCAATTTGTTGTGGGCGACCGGTCTCATCCATTGTCACATAGGATATACACCAAATTGACAGAACTGATCGGGAAGATTTGCTAGGCTGGACTCGCCCCGAAAACAGAATTTGTCTTGCATGATGCTGATGAGGAGTTGAAAGAGGATATGATCAATGAGCACTGCGAGAAGTTAGCAATCTTATCCGGGATTTTGGTGACTCTCCCAGGAAGAACGTTAATAATAAGGAAGAATCTAAGAATATGCGGTGACTGTCACTGACTTGCCAAGATCATATCGTTGATTGAAAAGCGCACCATTATAATTCGAGATCCAAAGCCGTTTCACCAGTTTACTGATGGAATATGTTCGTGCGCTGCCAAGTAACTTTTATCTTCTTCTTTTAAAAAAAAAAAAAAAAAAATTATAAGGAGGTTAGAATCTGTACAACAGATGTACAGTTTAATGCAAAACTTTGTGGTAGATTGGCAATTTCTAACTTAGACAGGTCGCTGTTGTGTATTGATTTAGTGTTGGAAACAGAACGAAACTTCTTGACCGCTCCGCAAAAGGATAGGTAGAAATGAGTGATGTTTCATTAAGCTTTAAAAAAAAAAAATCCTAGATGTCTTCCTCTAATGACAAGTTACCTTTATTATTCAACTACCATAGCAAACGAAAAAACTGGGTTTTCATGGATGGAGATGATCTCCAAAAATGTCTTTTGGCATCATTTCCTGTCGTAGCCTTAGAGCAGTGAGATATGTGGAAGATATCTAAGGAAAAACTCGAGTCTCTTTGGCAGGGATTACAATTCACTGGTTTTCAGAAGAAGAAAAGCGATCCAAACAGATCTAATAGTCATTTTATTTTCTTACATCACTGCTTACCTTCTGCATACAATTCCCCTTCCTCCATGTGCACTTCCACATGCAACCTCAAATGATTCTTCATTGCCCACTAAATCGGGTTTCACTTCCGACCCAAAGCTCGAAACTGCGCAATCCCTTGCGAAGAGACCAGAAGCAGCAAATCTGTCCGCTCCTCCCATAATCGGCATTGGTGCTGTTATTTTGACTCTACTCTGGTAATTTGTCTTGTAGGTCTGGCCAAGCACTCCATCGACGCTCGGGCTCAGCGAGTAGAATTTGAAGTTGAGCTCCAAATGGGCATAGCAGTTGTCCTTTGTCACATTGTATCCGTGCACCCGAGATTCCTCTGCTGTAATGGGTACTACCCGAGCAACTATCGCGAACAAATCTTCCATTTTGACCTCCACCTTGTTATTCATCACAGGCCGTCGGATCTCCAGTCCTGTCTCCGGTGACCACCATCTTTGGCCCTCGTCCATAGGCACCTTGATTTCTTCTCCATCAAAACGGATCAGCATATTGTTCGCCAACTCTTCCCACTTTGAAACTCGCCGTGCCCCGATATAAAGCTTATGGGACCCAAACAGGATGCCGACAGACTCAACCCAGGTGAAGTCCCTTCCCCTGCTGCTACTCTTGCCAATGAAATGGGCATTGATGTGAATGCTAGGATCAGAAACCAAGCAGAAGTCTTTGTCCTTCTTGCCGTGAAAGTAGAACATGACCCCGTCACCTCCGATGAATCGTGGATCTTGGCAGACAGCCCCTGGCCTGTCACAAGCTAATTTTGATCCAAAAGAAGTTCATTAAAACATTACTATGTAAGCGATATTTTGATTGGGACCATAACAAGTTAGGAACAGCAATGCTAGAACATAATGAGTTTAGTGAATCGTGTTCATTCCAAGGAAATAGGCAGTGCAAATAGGTACCAATTACGCACGAACTTTCATAAGAGAGATGGTGAAGCGGCAAAGAATCCATTTCTTACCGCAGTAAGGTTTACAAAGTCTGCAATCTACTTCACATAGTCTAGGACAAGCGGCCGGACAAGTGTGGAGGATTCCATAACACTGGCCGAAGAACGGATTGTGGCACGCTGCCTTCCCCGCGCTCGCTCCGATGGTCATGACACCAAGGAAGCACAGCATGCCGAAAAGCAGCGACGGGCCTCCCATGTTTTCCTCACTCTCTTCCTTGCAGCCTGAGTTCAGCTCAAGAGAAGGGTCAGTACTTAAACACCATCGGATGCACTTGAAGTGTTTGGCAGCACTAAACACTGAACTAATACTGTGAAGTAGGAGAGCGAGGTTAGGTGGCTGCTTGCGCGAGAACTCTGATAAATTAGAACGAGGTCAACTCCCTTGTTTTTCTAAGCATTCGAACGGGCACATGGAAGAAATGCAGTTTGTGAGTACGCATCGAGATTCTGAGCGTGGTGTAGTCAATGTTCGCAGTCTTCCATGAGCAGAAAACCAGTGGTGTTACGAAAGCTGTCAATTGTATATTTTAACATTCGTCCGCTGTTGGATGGATCCAATGTCTAGGGACGAGAGTTGGACGACTCTCTCCATGTGGGATCCTCACGAGTATTTATTGCACTCCAAGACTTTTTCCATGGTTTCATTGTGATCAGTGTACGTAGATTGGAACTAGTTTCGATGTGTACTGACACTCGAAATTCTCGAAGGAACTTATGTGGACATGTTCTTAGTGAATCGATCCTATTTTCTAGTAATTTGCCACAACTTGCGCGTCAATCCCAACTTCAGCATTTGGTTAGATATTTTGTAATAACCCCAGTCCGATGAAAGCAAGGAGTAGTGGTCGGGGCCAAAGGGTTTGAACAAAGAGTAGCTCTTGACAAGCTTATAAGATGGCAAATGGGGTAGGAATGAATTGAATCATGCACCGAACAGGGAGAGAGCAATCTAGAGATATGTGTATGTGTGTGTGAAAACTAAAATAAACTCTCGGAGGCATTTTTTGATGCAACAACAAATTTTCCTTTCGAAGTCCGAAGCTAAGCAAATCCAAGCTAGAGCACTACTAGGATAACCTCATAGGAAAGTACCTATTAGTACATCAAAGGACAAAACCATGAGGCTTAGTATAAATTAGGCCAAAGTGGATAATACCTCAAGTGAATTAATCTAGGGATGGCACATTATGGTATGAGAGTGGGAACCCTTCTAGTAGGTGTGTGGTTCGAGGACGAATCAAGTGAAAGCTAGTGGACTTGTAACGACCTGGTCCAATAAGGGCATAGAGTGGTTGTTGGAATTAGAGGGCCCAGACAAGGAGCGACTCCTATCGGACTTCTAGGATGGCGAAGGGAGCAATATGAAACAAACTATGCTCCGAATAAGAGAAGAGCGATTTTGAAATATATATATATCTGTGTGTGTGTGTGGGAGCGACTCCTATCGGACTTCTAGGATGGCGAAGGGAGCAATAATGAAACAAACTATGCTCCGAATAAGAGAAGAGCGATTTTGAAATATATATATCTTTGTGTGTGTGTGTGTGTGAAAATTAAAATTAATTCACAGAGACGCCTTTTGATGTAACAATGAGCTTTGCTTTAAAACTCCAAAGTTAAGCAAGCCCAAGTTAGAGAACTACCAGGATGGGTGACCTCCTAAAAAAATTTCTGTTTGTAAATCATTTGACAAAACTGTGAAGTTCGATAAGGGTCAAGCCAAAGCAGACGATACTTTAGATGCATGAAGATGATCTTTATCCTAAAGGGTATTATTTGCATTCGCTAGTTGTTTTGTCGGTTTTGGATCCCACAATGAAATATCTTTCACCACTTCACCAAAAAAAAAAAAAAATGAAATATCTTTCACCAAGTGTTATATTTTGGTTTTTATTAAAGAAGACTCAAGTTCTATATTAGTTTTGGACAGAGAGAGTCAAATATGAATGAGACTATACACCACATAATCTCGAATTCAAAGAAGTCGCTGACTTAACACGAGCTTAATATTAATGATAATCAATGTCGAAACCTAATCAGTGATGTCATCTAAACTCACTTTGACATAATGATGGAAGCCCATTAAAATTAAAGTGGTTTATACAATATCAGAGATGTTTCAACAACACTGGATATTAACAGAATGAATAGAAAGCACTACTCTCTACTAAGTTCAAGGACACAACATCAAAATTTAATCAATGATGTTGGACAATGAGGATAACACCTAGTAGACGCTGCTCTTAGATGGATATAAGGACACAACATCAAAATTTGATCGATGACGTTGGACAGAAGTAATAACACCTAGCACACACTGCTCCTAAATGTATATGAAGACAACGTCAAAATCTAATCGACGTCAGTGGATAATAGTAAATAACACCTAGCACACATTGTTCCTAGATGCGTATGAGGACGCAACATTGGAATCTAGTCAACGATGCTAGATAGTGAGTTAGTACTGGAATTTAATTAACAGCACTACCTGGGATATAGACACTCGTCGAAATTGAATTTATGATGGAAATCTTAAGTTACAGCTAAGCTAGACTAAGTAAAGATAAAGTAATTTTGTGTGTTGTTTGGGCGAGTCCTTTGTTGGAATGCCTGCGATATTTATAGGCCAATTTGATAACCATCAATGGTCAGTTAATTTAAGAGTCGCTTCACGTTCTTTTTTGAACCGCCTTAGTCATATCTTATTTGACAACATTCCCATGGCTTGATCAACAAGGATTGAATGTTCCTCTTGAATTTGGCACCCTTTCAACCGTTCCTGCCTAATTCCACTGTGAATGTTGTGTCTTCAATAGTGACCCTCAGCTTCGACACATGGCAACCAACTACTTTGAATATCCTTTGTTTCATCACCACTTTTGAGCTAGGCTGATGTAAATTACAGCCCACATATGACAATGAGGGTGATTTTAGAACTTTTTTCTCCATATGACCAACACGTGCTTGCAGGAGTATTTTTGGGTGTCAACATATGCCTTCTTTTATAAAAAAAAAAATACCTCGTTCTGTGCACAGTCTGCTACAGATAATCATTATATATTTCTATTCTTTGACATATCCACAGCTGATACGAATCAATGGCTCCTGTTGTATGTTAACACATCGCTTTGGCTTTTGGTAGATATTCTTAATTTTGAATCGTCGTCTCGTACTCCATATAGAAGAATCATCGTCTCCTTTTGGTACTTTTGTCTTTTTTCTTAATATCCAAACATCTGCTCCTATCAAGCTTCGAAGCTTCCTTACATTCGAAAAAAAATTTCCATGCTTGGTATTTGCAATTGCAAGACGATTTACTGACCCAATTAACATGGATGAATGTGGGCATAGAGATGGCATTGGAGGTTAGCACGCTATCTCATGACATAAGTAGAGGTTTAGTAGGTTTTGTAGGTTTTGTCGTCTACTTCAGATCTCCATCTACTAATTGTTTCTTTTTCCCTTAGGGTTCCATATCTATAATCCTTTTGAATGTTTTCACTATCTCTAAGTTTATTCTAGATGGTATTCCTATAAATGAAATCGAAGCCCTCGAGGACTTTCCAATTCCCAATGATGTCCTCGCTTATGGGACTCCTCGATGAATACCATAAAATCTCAGGCCTTATTCGTTTCAAAGAACAAAATGCTTTTTTGCTTTATTGGCTGTCAAAATATGTATTCTTTTGTCCAGCTCTTAAAGTCTGAAAGGATTTCTTTAACTTGCTGTCAATCTTGCAAGTGGAAAGGAAGTAGCTCTTGGTCCACTCGTCTTAGATATCTCGTACAAGAGTCTTACCCATGTTGCCCTTTCAATGACGTCTAAAGAAACTAGAGTTCTATCTAGTCCATTCTGAATTTTACAAGCATAGATGGCCCTCTATTTTGCCTTCTTGTTTAGCAAAATTCCTTGTTCTTTTCTATTCGATCCATTATCAAAATCCAAACAGTCAAAGCCTCAAGGCTTGTATTGTCAATTACTCACCTTATCTCCTAAAAAGGTCCATGATGACACTCCTCCATTTATTTACTACCTCCAGGAGATTTTAAATTTCGATCGTGAGCATTTCAAAATCTTTTCTTATGAAACTCCTTAGTTCTATTACATTTTCTATACATATACTCAACATATGGATGATTTCGATACATTTCGGTTGTGTACTTACTTCAATTGACCTTTCAAATATGGCTCTATAAGAAGGGGAGATTCTACCGTGGGTTTCAGCCTACTCTCCACAATATTGCGTCAAGCAATTTTGTCTTTATCAGGGTATATTAATGCCAATCACTTACTACATGGGGGTATCTCTTGATAAATAGACGAAAGTACAACTCCTAGAAAGATTAGCCATTTACCTGTTGCTCTCAAATAATTGCGATCATGTAGGGCCGGTTCTCTCCAAACTTTGAAGTTTTTCTATCTTCTCTAGGAGTTTTAGCGAAGTATACTAGCTAGTGAGTTTCTCTCACATTTGAGAGTCCATACAAGGAAGCCATCAAGACTGTTTTCGATTGAATAAAGCAATGTCGTCCTAAGTCGATTGAAACAACTAAGAAAGGTAAAGAAGTGTTGAAATATCCTCTCGAACTTGATCTTCCAATTGTATTTACAGCACTAAAAATTAGGGCCTAAGAAGGGACCGATGTTCATATACCAACTCCATCACCACAAGAAGATTCGGAGCAGGAAAATCTAGGAGAGAATCCAGAGCCAGAGCAAGAAGATCTAGAAGAAGAAGAGCCAGAAGAGGAAGACTTTGGAGAAAGGCTAGTCAGGCATCGGCCTAGAGCTGTCAAAGGTATATTCGGTTGCTCTTCTTTAGTCCTGTTGTGCTTTTGCTAACTCCTCTTCCTTTATTGTTTAGATACGTTTGATCCTTTATTGCATATCAATGATGGAGACACACTTAGTATTATAATGTCTCAACTCAAGCAGAAGAAAGATACTTCTCCCCCTTTGATGAGGAAACAACATCGACAAACTATTGAAGATTTGGCCTTAGTTAGTGTCCAGGATAGCTTCATGTCTCCGAATGAACTTGATAATTTCGACAATTCACTCAAGGCCATAATAGAAGACTTCCAAGGTGCAGGAGCCCGCCTTTTGACTCCTGAGAATGCTGGAGTTGTGCCTACCCCTATTCCTCTAGCAATTTGTAGCAAGTGTGTTTCTCATTTCTGTCATATCTTTGTTTGTTTATTCTACTTTTAGGTATTGACATTATTTTGAAATGACAGCTGCTGATGCATTATCTAGTGGCAGAGACTCACCCCAGTATACTTCTCCTTAGCCTTTAATCAAAGACACTATTACACAACTTGGTATGTATGAGGTCTCCTTACTCTGTTTTTAGCAAATGGCTTCACTCTGACCTTAACTTCTTTGAATATGACGGTATCTACTCCTTAGTCTCCTCCAACCATTGCATCTTCGATAGTTGATTTCACTTTACCCCAAATTTCTCTTTCCATTCCCATTGAGTCATCCACCTACAAAGAGAATAGGACTCCTCCAGCCATTCTGGCTCGTACTATCAATGCTTTGGATGAAGCCGTTCATGTCCTAGCTGCTGATACTGGTGGTTTGACCCAAGGAATTTCCTCAGAAGTGGTCAAACTCGATAATCCGAAGGATAAGCTAGCACAGTTTCTATTTCTCTCAATGGTGTATTATTTATGATAATGAACAGACAGCCTATCCTTTCTTAGCCTAAGTCACTGATGGACAAATTGAATGATGATGATATTGGTGATCTCTAAGCTTTGGGATTATTACAAAAGTTTTTTTTTTTTTTTTTTTTTTTTTTTTATACTTATCGTCAAAACTATACTCGATTGACAACATTAATCGTCCCTGAAGAAACTCCTTTTGAGTTAAGTAATTGAGTGAAAGAGGTAGAACAACAGGTAAAAGAAGATCACCAATCTCTGCAAGCTATCATGAATGAAATTTCTGACCTTGAAAGGAAAGAGTGTACTCTTGAGAAACAGAAAGTAGCCACTGAAATGAGATTGCAGGAAGTTCGCCAGAAGTTAGAAATCAAGTTCAACGGCTGAGCCTAGAGTGAAGATAGACTGTGCAGATTTGTAGCTATCCTCAGGGGAACGAAGACAGAAGACTATGCTCGTCGAAAGCAATTAAATTCGGAATGCCGTCATGTCTTAAATGAATATTTAAACCAGAACCTTGGTTTCAACCCAACTCATGTGTTATCTTCAGCAGGATGTAAAATCATTCTTGTACCCAAAATCTCTAGAGAGAATAATTTATTTGACATATTCAATCCTTTAAAAAAAAAAAAATTTACTTTGCAATGCCTTCATTCTTAACTTCCTCTATTGCACGCCAAACAAACTATGGCGGGATCTTCAAATGTCACGAACTCATCCACATTCGTCAAATGTAGGATAATGGGCTAAGTTAGTTATCTTCAGAGCCTATTTTACCCAGTAGTCCTGCTCTTTCACCAACACCCATGCTTACCTACAATGGTAGGTTGTTCTCAAATTCCATGGATGCCGAGGCGCCCTCACACTTATTATGCTAAGATGCGCTCCATGTCTGTGAAAAGATGGAAAAGCTCTCCTTGATGTTTATGGACCAAAGTATTAGGACTGGTTATATTACCTTGGGTCCTCATCTTAAGCTATTGCCTCCTCCATCTCTCCTTGCAAAGTGCTATCCTCGCTACCATAGAGAAATTTTGCCCATACACTAGTCTTCAATATGTACTCTTGCCTGGTCAATTCCCAATAATCTCAGCTCATATCTTCCTTTCGACAATTGAATTTTTAGCTGATATAAAAGATTGAAGAAGGAAGTTTCATTCGTGTGGAATAATGCCAAGATCAATGAATGTCTTTAGTTCCGTTGTGTGTCTATCGATCCTTTGGAGTACGGAGTGATTGGTAGTCTCTACTGTTTGTGGTCACCTTCGACTAATTGTTTTTTCCTTCCAACTGGGGCAATGACCATTACTTTGCTAGACATATGGCCTTTGACTGGCCTATCTCCTTTCATGTAATTTGATGGTCAATATATAAGTGCTTGTCCGTTCTTCAACAAAATTCCTTGCCTAGATTTTTCTTATGATGTATTCATGGATAGATTCGCCAGGACTAGTGGACCCATCTTTGCTTAAGAACATGTCATTATTTTGTTATGCTGGCTTTGTTGATATATCTTCTATCACCCTTTGCTGACTATATCCCGTGAATTCATTAATATGGTTTATGTATTGTCGAAAGGTATCGACATAGGATTAGATTGTATGATTCTTGTAGCGTTATATCGAGGTTTCATGGATGCACAAACCTCATTATCTGGAGGTCATCCCGAAACCTTCTTTGGTCCTTTATGGATTTTGCATGATTGGCTACATGTTTACTTTTCCTAGCTATTTCATAAGAAAGGGTAGATTCCAATTATGTTAACACCACTCTAGAGTCATACAAGGCACAGCTATAGTATATAGAGAATATCAAAAAGTGAGAGGAGAATGTCTTCTTCAAAAGGGAGGAACTGTCTCGGCATCGCACCACTTTCAACATTTTGAAGGTGAATGATCATGCTCCCTTGTAGACATTACTAATTCAATTAAGGTTAATCATTGACCTAGAGGCAACCTGTGTTTCCTCAGAGCTTAAACTATTAGAGCTTGGGAGTAAAAGGGATGAGTACTTTGAAATCAATTGTAACAGTAAAGGGTGCAACTTCATAGCTTTGTGCTAGGATTAGGTAGCACTTAAACTGATTTTGCATATATTCTTGTCCGTATTTGTGTCTTTCATAAACTTTATATTTTAGCTCTTTCTTGTAAATATAATTTCCATTTTGACACCTGCTTATTGTACCTTTTTTTTTATCCCTTGGCTCCTTGTTATCACAATTTTAGTATCTCTGGTACTGTTCAACTTTCCATAATATCTCCGACATCTTGTCACTGTAATTAAAGTACTCATATTCTTATCCTTCATCATGAACCAAGATTCATCTAAATCACTTGCAATCGGCTGTCTTCATCGCATTTAATGACTGGAGGTTCCTCGCTCATCTCAATCCTTAAATAATCGTGACACTTTAACAAGGTGTATCATCTACATTGGTTAACCTTCACATCATTTCAATTTCCAACATAATCTTAATTACATGCATCGTATTACTCTATTGTTCCACAATGCATGAATTAGTATTTTCCCGGCTATACTACAGTTATGTATGTTCATCCGTTCCCTGATCACATTGGTTCATCAAGGGTCGTGACTATTTGGCTTCTAAACTCAGTCTATAAATAGTGTGGTCCATGGCCTCTAGACTTCCATACACCACTTCAGCTGTCAAATCTTTTTGCATCTTCACCAAATCGAAATTGTGCCAAAATCTTCTTCTTTCGCCTCCTCTTCTCCCTACTACAATTGTCATTTCATTGCTCTATAGAGAGAACTGCTCTCCTATCTCAACCTTACATATAGCCTGCTGACCACCAAGCCCGGTGCCCTTAAGAGGCTCAAGAGCCTCGTGATTCACTTTGTACCGAGGAACCTTGTGACATTTATAATTCGGGCCCCCAATCGGTCAAAGAAAATGGCCTCTGAACCAGTTTTGAGCCTGGCCATGAATTAGTCGCAAACTTCAGCTTGAATAGGATAGTTGATCATAGATGAATGTGAAAAATTATCACCCAATAGTAGAAGCATCCATATTAGCTTAATTCTTAGGATTGCCATAATGACTTTTGGAAGTTTGTAATTTAGTGAATGGGTAAGTCATAAGCCTTGTTGTCCCTTGATCATTAATGCAAGAAGATGACTCAATATGCTTTGTTGTCCCCTGTCTATTAATGAAAGGGGTGGGTCATGTGCCTTGTTGTCTTGACCATAAATGCAAGAAGGTGACTCATGAGCTCAGTTGTCTAATGCTCATTAAATAAAAGGGATGAGTCATGGTCTTAGGTGTCCCTAAAAACCTAAGGTATCATGACCCTAGAGTTAGCCTTGGAAGACAAATTTTATTTAGGTGTCTCAAGCAATTAATAAATTATTTTGAAAATAAAAATTCAATGGAAGAACTTAGTAGAGAATTCTAGAAGAGAGGCTTGTCTTAGAGAGTAAGCAATGGAAAAGAACAAATCCAAAGTCAATGATTGCACCAAATCTAGACAAATTTTATTTAGTTTGTTACCACTTCGTCCATATTTGGCTTCCTTTTCCAAACCAAATTTTTGGATTTATAGGGCTTTGATTTTTTTGTCACAATTAGCGTTGGCTTAGCCTAGGTGATATGGATTTGATTAACTTACTATTGCAATTGACACATTCTTCTTTTCTACTGGACCCTTCTTTTCTAGGTTTGCATCACAGTACCACTTTGGACCTCCTAAGATTCATACCATCGACCCTCCAATGGGTTATGAGGCACCTTTAAAGTCCTTCAACGGTGTGATCATCATCACGAAATCCTTCTCCCCAACCGAAAGGAATGATTTTATGGGGATAAGAGAGAGGAGTGTGTAACTCACATAACAATCGAACTTCCCGTTGGGTTGACCCATTGTGTCTATGGTAGGATCTCTTTCATTGTATTTTTGTTTAAATGATTTATGGGGTTTTCAATGAGGGGAAAGATTGCCTATATGAACAAATTTATTCTAGCGAGGAGTACCATCATATGGTCTAGAAGTTCTTGCACTTCGATATTCACCAATAGTGAGATCCCTTGGCAGGTACTCATGTCCTCTCCAGTCTAGAGGATTATCGTCTTCAATTATCTGTCTACAATGAGTGCAAATATGCGGCAATCTATACCTCCTGCCTCGAGATCTTATCGAAATCATGACAATCATCACTAGAAAAGGGTCTCCATCCACCTCCATTTAGGACTTCCTTTTGTCATCAGCAAACTTTATTTTCCCTTCTCAAATTGCCTCCTGGATATTCTTCTTTAGGACCACACAATCGGAAGTATTATGGCTTCTTGAGTGATGTCATTTTCAATACTTATTTCCCACTAATTCGTCTTTAGAGCGAATATTTTATCCCTTTGTCATTTTCATTTAACCATCCGCCAGTAATAGATCAAAGATTTCTTCGATTCTATTAATATTGAAAGAGTAAAAGAACAATTCTTTAGCCTTAGCCATAATGCTCAACTTTTCCTTTGTTTTAGCTAGCTTTAACACCTAGTATGTGTATGGCTTTTCAGTGACGATCTTAACAACTACTAGTTCCGCTAGCTCCATTTGTTCTTCGTTGAAGTCATTTGTCTCAATGAAGTTAACATCTCCTCTTTGACCATGTTTTTTGTCCTTTTCTTGAGGTAAGCTTTCATGTTTGATTGCTATAGTGGATAACTGAAACAAGAATGAATAAGGCTAACCCACCATTCTTTTTCGGATTTCAAACTTCAGAGCATTGAAGGCTAAATCTACGAATGTTTTCTGAAGCAAAGGGACAAGCAATTATTTCTAGCTCTTTTGTATCTTGATATAAACCGGTTGACCATTTCATTTCTAATTTGTCTCATAGTTGATAAGTCAGCAAATGATAAGTCTGGGACATCTCGCTGGAATTGGGTATGGAAAAGCCATTCCATTTGCTTCCATGAGAAAACCGAATTGGCCGGCAATGTTGTATACCATGTGAAGGCTGTTTTCGATAGTGAAAGTGGAAACAAGCAAATTTTCCAATGATCACCATGAGTAGAATCACCATATAGGGCTATAAAACGAATAATGTGTTCGAAAGTTGATTAGTCATCTTCTCCAATAAACAGCATGAATTTCGGCATTTTAAAACCTCTTGGTTATGGAATTGTGTCCATCCAATCTAGATGGAGTTTTCTATAGACATTTTCCATGTGACCAAGATCACCAACATAATTCTTTTGGGTAGGTTCGACAACCATCTAAATCTATCTTGGGATGACTATAGATAATCTTGCTATCTGTTGGACACCATAATTAGGATACAACATTAGGTTCATGTTCTGCTATGAAGGCCAATACGTTAGTTGCTATTGAACTTGGTACACTAGTTACTATAGAACCTGGTATACAGGTTGTTGTAGAACCTAGTATACTAACTATTGTGGAGTCTGATACACTGACTATTATGGGGCCCGATACACATGAGGGATGTTATGGTTGGCTAATGGATTATTTGGCTATGGGTTAGGATATATAGGTTGAAACTCCTGGTTGGGAATGGCTAGATTAGCATTTAGGAACAATGGTTGAAAGGGTTGGTCCTACCCCCTAGTTAAAGCAACCGGTTCTTGCCCCTTAGTTGAAGAAGCTAACATTGTTCCTTGGTTATCAAAAACATGTATAGGTAGCACATAGGGTTGAACTATGGATATAACACTAGGAGTACTCATAGCATATTGGGCATTTTCATTAACAGCAGGAAGTATATCCCAACGAGGTTGCTGCCTAATTATGCCATTAGGATCAAAGGCTCCTTAAGGATTAGACCCATTAGTTTGAGTTGTTGAAGCCATATCCCCTCTTCGCAAGATCCTTATGGGTGTTAAGAGTGGTACATTTTGCCCTACAATGCCAAAACTTATCAACGAAGTCATTCTGAGTTTCTTCAATTGCTTGCCTCATTAAAAAAACATGACTAGGGTAATTTCCACTAATCTCCTTCGTTCCTCCACCTGCCGCCTTGAGACATCTACATTCTCAACTTGAGTCCGATTTAAGGCTGGTTACTCAGATGATGACTTTGCACGTGGGATATCCCCCATCGATGGCAAGGATTCATCTATAGTTCCGTCTATATTGTTGTGACTTCTTATGTGTGGCATAGCACTCTCTTCGACTAACACCTAGTCCCACTAGGCATGGCAAATAAAAATTTCGCCGATTTTGGATCCTACAATGAGATATATTTCATCAAGTGTTATATTTTGGTTTTTATTAAAGGAGACTCAGGTTTTGTGTTAACTTTAGACAGAGAAGGTCAAATGTGAACGGGACTATACTCCATATAATCTCGAATTCAAAGAAGTCGCCAACTTAACACAAGGTTAATATCAACAATAATCAATGTCGAAACCTAATCAACGATGTCATCTAAACTCACTTTAACAAAATAATGAAAACTTATTAAAATTAAAGTGGTTTATGTAATATTGAAGATGCTTCAACAACGCTGGATATTAACAGGATGCCTAAAAAGATTACTTTCTACTAAATTCGAGGATACAACATTGGAATATAATCAACAATGTTGGACAATGAGAATAACACCTATTAGACGTTGCTCCTAGATGAATATGAGAACACAATGTCAAAATTTAATCGGTAACACTAGACAGTAGTAACAACATCGAACACACACTACTCATAAATGCATATGAGGATACAACATTGAAATCTAATCGACAACACTGTACAGTAGTAATAACACCTAGCACATATTGCTCCTATATGCAAATCAGGACACAACGTCAGAATCTAATCGAAGATGTTAGATAATGGTATAGCATTGGAATCTAATCGATAGCACTACATAGTATATAGACACTCGCTGAAATTGAATTTACGATGGGAATCTTAAGCTACAGCTAAGCTAGATTAACTAAGGATAAAAGTAAAATAAAGTAATTTTGTATGTTAGTCAGAGGGTCCTTTGTTGGATTGTCTGCAGTATTTATAAGCTAATTTGGTAACCGTCAATGGTCGGTTACTTCCTCCTTAAGAGTTGTTCCACATTCTTTGTTGAGCCGCCTTATCCATATCTTGTTTGACAACATTCCCATGGCTTGATCAACAAGGATTGATTGTTCCTCTTGAATTTTGGCACCCTTTTAACCGTTCTTGCCTAATTCCACCATCGATATTGTGTTTTCAACAGTGACCCTCAGCTTCGACACGCGGCAACCAACTGCTTTGAATTATATGTCTTTACTTATATGCCCATCGAAATTTAGCCTAAGGGTTCTCGAAATCCTTGATTGTCCTTTGTTTTATCACCACTTATGGGCTAGGCCGATGTAAATCATAGCACACATACAACAACGAGGACAATTTTAGAATTTTCTACTCCACGTGACCAGCATGTCCTCATTGGGGTATTTTAAGGTGTCAACACTAATATAGATATCAAGTTTACACCAATATACCTAAAGGATATACGCCAAAGTTATGGAAAAATGAGTCCCACAATTACTTCCCTTTTGGTATTTTACTTTGATTGTGTTATCAAACTTGTGTGAGAAAAGAGAAGACCAAAGAGTGCTGTGAAGAAGAGAGAGTAATGAATGAGAGACTTGGTACCTGACCCTACCATTACCACTTTTCATGATCAATCATCACTTCTATTCATGTTAATAATCACTTTTTTTCATATCCAACAATCACCTCTTTCTATCTTCAATAATCACTTTTTTTCATGATAACAAATTATTTCATTGGTAAGTCTCACTTTATATAAGGGGTAATTCATGTGATCCATAACTGCTTTTGATTTTAAGCACAAAGCTAAGTTCTATATGAGATCTTAAATTTTATTTTTCTATCAATGATATATGATCCATTGACCCACTCAATGCACACAAAAATCCACCATTGACGGACTTGCGATTAGAGGAACTCTCTTTTACATATAACTTAGCTTTTTTGCGCGTGATGCACACGTTTCATACTATAAATCGATCGAAAATTTGAATAATTACTTAATAAAAATATATGCGGATCTTTTTTTTAAATAAAAAATTATGCTTATTTTTTCACAAGTGTAATCGAGATTTTTGGGTTACAAGTGTCACCGTAAAATGGTAAAAATTCAATACCAAGCTCCAACTACACTAACTTAATATGGATGATAGGGCATAATTTGAAATGTGAGGCGGGCACCAAAATTCGAAAGTTCCCCATATATATATATAATACATATAAGTATATATTGCAATTAAAAAAAATTGCGGCAAACAGTATACGGGGATGATTAAGAATTTGGTGGATATACATAAAAATCAATAGTGGGCCAAGTCTATCTAAAACCTTCTGATGTTCACACATGTGATGCTATGGACCACGAGACGACATGACCCATGATGGGCCTTCCCTTGTTTCTCTTTCATTCTTTTAAAAAAAAAAATTATCTCATCCCCTTCTCTCCTAGAAAACTAGGGACGAAACAAGTAGGGCCCATGACGCCCTCGCTATGAGGCTCAATCTATTTTGCAAAAAATTAATGATTTAAAAAATATTATCTTAAAAGTAATCACTTGTATTGATTCAAAAAATGAATTCACGAAAATTTCACATCATTTAGAAAAATATTTAAACATAAACTGTTGTTGATAATAAAAAAAAAAAAAAAAATAGGTCATTCACATATTATTTTAAGCAATACAAGTAATTATTTTTTAAAAAATATTTTTTAAATTATTTATATTTTCACGAAACAATGGAAGCCTAAAGGATAGTCAAACCTATTGAACTGATTATTTTACTTTTTTGTCCTTCTAGTCTTCAAAAATATTTATGGTGAATTTAATATTTCGAAAAATTCACTTTTTTTCTCCCATTATTCGTCGTGCCTCATACGGTATCGGAAAAATCGATAAACTCGATCCGCAATTCACGTGCGATCGGGTCACGGTCGTGGGGCGGACTGACCAGAGCGGGGGGCGCATCGCCGCCGTTGACCCGCACGAATCTTTAATCAAGAAAACCGCGGACTCACAGCCCCACTCGATCCAGGCCGTCGCTTCCCAATCGTACGCCCCCGGCATCGGACGGATAAAGACCGAGATGAAAAGGCCAAGGCGGGGACCCACACTGACACGTGTCAAATGGGTATGCCGACTATTTTCCTTTTGTTTTTTTCCACTCTCCAAAATGAATCTACCGAGTGGGGGCGGTGGAATCCACGATAAACTCCAGTCCAAATGCGGTATATGCGTTGGAATATTCTCTCTCTATCTAAACATGAATACAAAATTAATTTTTTTGTTTAAATATAAAATTAATATGACCAGCTAAAATATCTACATTCATCATTAACACAACACACCTAATAAAATAGGTTGCACAACACGACCAACATGATTACAGAATCGTGCCAATGTTGACATGACAAAACACACTAATCCATTTGATAACACGATAATCATAATATTACACACACAACTTTCGTTGGCACTTGCCCAGGTAATGTGCAATTTCACAATAGGGCATCCTACAGAAGGACCATCACGTGGAAATATGTTTTGAATTTGATTGCTTATCTTTTTCGTGACATGGGTGATGTTGTTATAAAGCCTTAAAGATTAAAAATAAAAAGAGCCAGTATTCAAATCTTTAGAGCGTGAGGTAATTATGCCATATCGAAGTCATGATATACATCAACACAATTTAAAAACCCATCAATTCACATTTGAAAAGACATAACAGATCTATTCGAATCGAGTTCAAACCTGTTTAACTATGCATTAGCTTGTGCAAATGGATCATGTCGGGAATCACCTGGTGACTCAATTTAGGTCCCCAAAAAGAAAACAAACAAGGAAGGTTTGTAAGAGGCGCCTACGTTGGGATAAGGCCTCGTTTGGTTTAGCATTTGGGAAAAACCTTTAGCAAAATGCAAAAGTGTTTAGCCCAAAGAGCTTTGAGAAAATGCAAGACTATTTGGTAAACTATAATTGAAAAGTGTTTTAGGAAGATGCAAGACTGTTTGGTAAACATATATTTGAAAAGCCATTTAGTGTGATCAAATAAAGTATTTTAGTTTTAGTATTTTTAAAATTGCAAAAAATAAACAATGACTATAACCTTTTTACATTTTCACATTTAGAGTAATATAAAATATACATATTAGTAAAATTATTTAAAAATTATATTAAAATAATTTGATTATAGATTATATGCAAAGCTCAACTTTTGACCTAAAGCTTTTTTAGGTTTGTTTTCAACTTTGAATAACTTTTTTAATTATTATAATATTAATCATCTTCGTTAATTAATGATCATTCTAGTGTATTGACAAAAAGTTGGGCTATTGATTGTCAGATGAAAAAAATGATATAGAAAAAAAGGTGAACTTATTCAGTGGATGGTGAAACGACCAATTGTAGATACTAATTTTTTTGAGTAAGCATTGCATATAAAAAGGAAGGTTCTCATTAAGAAAAATAAAACCAAGTGCCTCTCATACAAATTTGATTAGAAAGAGAGTCATTTCATGATAATAAACATGATCATATATGTCCGGAAAAAATAAATACATTTTACTTAGTATTACAAACCTCTACAGCTTTGTAAACTCATGACTATTTCATCACGTAAACGTGCCATATCCGGATATGCATACAAATTTGAAGCATTCACCCATTCATTTGTATCATCATGGTCAACTGAATATCCATAATTATGATCCAATTCTACTTGTCCAAAATCCGTATCAGTCATGTTATTTCTTCGTATATAATTCTGCAAAATCATTACCGTTATGATAATTTGCATTTGCTTTTCATATGGATAACTTGGCATATGAGTTAAAATCCTCCATATCTGTTTTAATACACCAAAGGCTCGCTCAATTATCGAGCATAACGAGGAATGGGCATGATTGAAAACTTTTCGATATCCCATAGGTGAAGGACCTTTTCGAAACTCTGACAAATGATATCTAACTTTTTTATATGGCCCCAAATAACCAATCGGATTTGGATATCCAGCATCTACTAAGTAATATTTACCTATATAAATATATTGTAAATTTAATCAACATATGCCAATTAGATATATATGGATATATCTAAACCATTAAATAACATACCTGGAGGAGGATGGGGAGAATGTGCATCACATCTTCCAATAGCTTCATAAAAGATATAGGTATCATGAGCTTGTCCCTCCCAACCGGCCTAAACATAGACAAATTCCATATTAAAATCACATATGGCTAACATGTTTTGAGTTGTTGTTCTTTTTCGACCAATAAAACGAATTTGATTATACGTAGGTACAATCGCTGGAATATGTGTACCGTCAATAAATCCAATGCAATCCTTAAAATATTGATAAAATTGTCGATCTTTTTTTATCTTCTCTGGAACTTTTCTATATTATCGATTAGTTGATTAGATCAAATCTTTTCCTATATCACATACTTTATCTAAAACTAAGTTAAAGTGCCTACTTATGGTTTCCCCGGAGTGTTGAAGATGTTTTTGTGCTAATCTATTACATATACCATGTCCTAAAATATGAAGAATTATACCAACCATTTCTCTAACATTATTATTCCTAGATTCTCGAAGGCCATAACGTGTTACTAAATCATGCCTTAAATTGTTAAATACAATCTTATGCATTCTAAACATATTGTAGCACTTTATCGGATTAACATCTTCGCCAATCAATTCTTTTAACCATACATAACATGTATATGTTGAGGTCATGCAAAGTTGTTTGCAAAAGTCGATTGATTGATAAAGAATTGCAGCTTAAACGACTGAGACAAGATCCCATAATTCATTTTCCTCTTGCTCATGATTTTTCCTTGTATGTGAATCATCCATAACTACTTCAAGTAACAAAATATAAAGAGAAACAATGTATTAACCATCATATATATGCAAACTATCACATTAAAAGAACACCAAATGAAAACAATTCTAACATTAAACATTAATTGAAATTAGGTTCACAATGATTGCAAATAAAAATCCATAGATAGAAACAAAGTTGAATGATTAAGCTTCAAACATGAAAATAATAAGATGCTAACATCCTATCTACGAAGACTTGATTCTCTTCTCAACTCATATTTGAGATACTTTTTTTTCTTTACATCATCCTTTAAGCTCATGAAAACTTGCATATTGTCTATTTTTTTCATTTAAATGAGAAATTGCAAAAAAGTACAAGTTTTCGTCTTTCACAATCTCATGTATGGAATCTAATATCTCTATAAGGTCATTGTAAGGACCGACTAAATTGGTTGCTTTAGATGTAGCACTAATAGTGTTCCTACTCTCAATAACTGTAAGCAGCTTGTTAATTTGTGTTCAAAGCTCCTCTCTTGTACTCAATTTCTTATCTTTATTTGCTCGAGTTTGCATCTTTGAAGTCCGCACGGCTCTTTTACAGGTTTGATTTCCAATTGATTCAACAACGATTTCATCCACATGATCCTCCAAGTTTTCATCAGTAGACCCTACAACATCATTGATATCAGGTTGTGTGGCATCCACATCATTATCAATACAAAAACCTTGTGCACGATTTTATGTGATTTCTCCAGTAGCAACTGTATCTCTAAACATCATATCTAACTTTACTTCAAGATCATAATGTATATCTTTCATCCTAAAAGCCTTAAACTTTGGATTGGCTTATTATAATGAAGCATTTGTATAAGTTGTATCATTAAATGTTAACTTAACACGAGAGTAAAAAAAGAATTGAGGAAAACTTGAATTTTGCTCTCTCACCATTCGTCACTCGCATCAATGGTTTTCTTCCTTGAATCCCATCCTAGTCCAGTTTCATTGTAAAGTAATGACCTCCATCTTTTCCATTCTTCTTTGAGGTTATCCCACTTACTCTTCATTTGTTGTTTATTATTTTTTTGTTTGTTAGCTCCTCAAACATACTAATTGTGACTATCCATCCATCTCTTTTGTTGTTTACAAGACGACTGTCTTTTTCAATTTGTTCGATGCACAACTTACAAAAGTTTCTACATCTTTCGAGCTCCAAAATACATTTTCCTTTGATGAACTTATCTACTAGTAAAGTGACATGAACAAATTTAAGAGACACAAACAAGTAAGATCAACCATGAACCAATCCGAATAAAGAATATAAACAAACGAGTGTATTCCGTCAATTCACATTTGACAATTTGAGAATAGCAAACAAAAATAGGAAGACGAACCCTGACATATTCACAATAATTACTAAATGTTTGACCTCTATTGCAGCTTCCTAATAGAACTGCATCATCTCAAAAGGGGCATAAACATATGTGAAACCCGATCTATCACAATAATTCAATAAAAACCCTCTCAAAGATTAACGAGTTTCTGCATAACTATTTCACTATCGGCCAGAGATAGAGAGAAATTCCTCAACCAGCAATGACTTATGCAAAGCCCCACAAAAGAAAAAGGACTAAACCGAACATCGTCCATTGCAATTACTTAACACCCACAACACAAACCATCACACCCACCATGGCATTTCGACAAAGTTCACTCCTTACACTTTCTGACCTCAAAAATCGATCCCCAAGGAAAAATCACAACCCCAACGCGTACAAGAGAGAAAGCATTCACGGATACAAATGCAACCCAAAAATAGAAAAACCCAAGAAATGATACCTCGAAGAACCACGCAAAGAACGGATCTGATGAGGGGCGAGAAAGGGTCAAGTGGGTAGAAGATCCAGAACTCGAATTCGCTCACTCGTCGCGGCAAATTTCGGCCTTTATCAAGTCTTCATCAAACGAAATTCTTCCCTCACAAGAGTTGCATGGATGTTCTACCTACGCAAGAGCAGAAGGCAAGGATCTGAGAAAAATAGCACATTAGTTGTTGCTGTATACTTTTTGCCTGATGGAGTTGAGAGCAAAGAGTACCACCAAAGAAGAATCCTTCTCGCCCAAAGACGAAAGTTGTCGAATGAATCGCAGAGAGAGAGAGAGAGAGACGAAGAAGAGAGGTTGGCCGTCGCGTGATGGAGTTGAGAGCAGAATAGAGGAAAGCATTCCAAAGAGAGAGAGAGTTAAGGTTTTGTTTTATAAATTGGTAAAATTAACTTTTCATAATATTTTTAGAGTAAAATAGATAACTAGCCAAAATTTATTAATTGAGAGGAGTATCATTCCAAAAATGTTAAATGCTCAAAGTAGGTCCCCACTTATTTTGGCCTTTCAGCATTTCAAAGGTAAGCATTTAACCAATAAGACCTCAGAATGCTGAATCAAACACTTATTATTTTTCCTAATGGGTTTTGGGAGCTTAAAATCTCTTTGGAATGCTGAACCAAGCGGGGCTAAAGGATAGTCAAATCTATTGAACTAATTATCTTACATTCTTTCCTCTTAGTCTTCTAAAATATTTATGGTGAATTTATTATTTCGAAAAATTCACTTTTTTTTTCCATTATTAGTCATGCCTCTTACGGTATCAAAAGGGTCGATAAACTCGATCCCCAGTTCACGTGCGGTCGGGTCACGGTCGTGGGGCGGACTGACCAGAGCGGGGGGCGCATCGCCGCCGTTGACCCGCACGAATCTTTGATCAAAAAAACCGCGGACTCACAGCCCCACTCGATCCAGGCCGTCGCTTCCCAATCGTACGCCCCCGGCATCGGACGGATAAAGACCGAGATGAAAAGGCCAAGGCGGGGACCCACACTGACACGTGTCAAATGGGTATGCCGAGTATTTTCCTTTTGTTTTTTTTTTGCCCTCTCCAAAATGAATCTACCGAGTGGGGGCGGTGGAATCCACGATAAACTCCAGTCCAAATGCGGTATATGCGTTGGAATATTCTCTATCTAAACATGAATATAAAATTAATTTTTTTGTTTAAATATAAAATTAATATGACCAGTTAAAAGTATCTACACTCATCATGAAGACGACACACCTAATAAGATGGGTTATACGATGCGACCAACATAATTACATAATCATGCCAATGTCGACATGACACGATTTGCTAATTAATATAATCAATATGTAACACGATAATCTTAATATTACACAGCAACTTTCGTTGGCACCTCTCCGAGTAATGTGCAATTTCACTACCTTGAAATAATCTAAAGATAGGGTCTCATCCTATAGAAGTATCATCTCGTGGGAATGTGTTTTGAATTATCTTTTTCGTGACAAGGGTGTCGTTGTTATAAAGTCTTAAAGATTAAAAAAAAAAATATATATATATATATATATATATAGTATTCAAATCTTTAGAGCATGAGCGAATTATGCCATACCGAAGTCGATGATATACATCAGTGCAATTTAAAAATTCGATTCACATTTGAAAAGATGGAACAGATCTATTCAAATCGAGTTCAAACCTGTTTAACCACGCATTAGCTCGTGCAAACGGATCGTGTCGGGAATCGCCGGGTCTAAACCCGACTCAATTTAGGTTCACAAAAGAAAACAAAGAAGGAAGGTTCGTAAGAAGCGCCTGCGTTGGGATAAAGCCCTCAGGGGGACCTGGCCCCACCTCCGATTGCAAAAAAGAGCAGAGCACGCAGGAAAGCCAGACAAGAAAATCAATCCAAACCCATCAATCACCGAGTCCCACTCGGTCTCCCGACTCAGCCACCAGCATCGAAACTCGTTCCCCCCCCCCCGCATCATCCCGCATCATCATCATCATCATCATCATCGCTCCGGAGAAGATAAAAGAGAGAGCGAGATAGACGAAGGGGGCGGAAGAAAGGAAGAATCTCTCTCTCTCTCTTTTCTCGCGCCTCAGCCTCGCGCCACCCATGGATTCTCCCGCCACCCCCGCCGCCGCCGCCGCCCCCGCCCCGCTCTCCGATTCCCAGCAGCGCCACCTCCTCCACAAGCTCGACCTCTTCAGGCTCCAGGGCCGCGACCGCCGCGGCCGCGCCGTCCTCCGCGTCGTCGGCAAGTTCTTCCCCGGTACATGCCCGCGACCGTCATTAAAGAAAAGATGATCGATGGTGATCTCTGCCCATTGCCTGATTTTTTTTTTGTCTCTTTTTCTGTTTTGCTGATGGGTGATTAAAGCTCGGTGGGTGAGCGTCGAGGCGTTGACGAAGCACCTGGAGGAGAGGGTCTTCCCCAAGCTGGAGGACCGCAAGTTCGCGGTGGTGTACGTCCACAGCGGCGTCCGGAGGAGCGAGAACTGCCCCGGGATCTCCGCCCTCCGGTCGGTCTACGAGGCCATCCCCGCCGGCATCAAGCGCAACCTCGAGGCCGTGTACTTCGTCCACCCGGGGCTCCAGGCCCGCCTCTTCCTCGCCACCTTCGGCCGCCTCCTCTTCGCCGGAGGGTGAGTGGCCGTTTCGGTTTTTCACGACGTGTTTCGGATCGACGGACATTCGCAACGTAAACATCGACGTTCGACGTAGAATTTCCCGAAAATCTAGACGATAATATTATAATTTTCCGACGAATAAAAAACCTTTCTTTACGATCAGTGTCCGGCCCTTAAATTTTCCGCTTTTAATTCTTAATTTTTATTTTCTGTTGCAATGAATATTCGAAATCATTATGGACGTAAAAAATCACAAATTCTTTATTGGCGGAAAATAAAATTGATGGTTTTTTTTGGTTCCTTATGGCAGGTTGTATGAGAAGATAAAGTACGTGAACAGAGTGGAGTTCCTGTGGGAGGAGGTGAGGAGGAAGGAGGTGGAGCTGCCGGAGTTCGCGTACGACCTCGACGACGAGATGGAGCGCCGCCCCGTCATGGCGGACTACGGCTCGGAGAGCGACCACCTCCGCCTCCACCACGGCGCGCCCTTCATGGACCCCGCCGCCGTCTCCTGCTACTCCATGAGGTGCATCGCCTGAAGTCGGGTTCACAGTAAAACATAGCGACGGTGTCGATA
This sequence comes from Eucalyptus cladocalyx, assembly GCA_017140615.1. Taxonomy (NCBI): domain Eukaryota; kingdom Viridiplantae; phylum Streptophyta; class Magnoliopsida; order Myrtales; family Myrtaceae; genus Eucalyptus; species Eucalyptus cladocalyx. The sequence goes on from CM029521.1 coordinate 16,703,276, forward strand.
TTTTTTGTAAATATTTAATTTTTTATTTTTCTTTGTCTTTTTTTTGGGGGGGGGAGGTCGGGTTTCTTCGGGGACCTGCTTATGTTTCATAGAATAGTTTTGGGACACGGCGTGCCGTGTCGAGAGAGACGGTACCGAACGCAAAAGAAAGGTGCGGGATCGCTTTCCCTTCCCTTTGATCCGTTGACTGTTGACTTTTGGGAGGCCAAATATTGCATAATCAAGTTTGATGCATTGAACTTGCTCAAAAAAAAAAAAGTTTGATGCATTGAACGTCTAAGGAGTACAGGGGCATCGCCAAGGTGACAGAAGACGGCAGACAAATGTTGTTGCAACAGCTTCTTAGGTTGGGTCTGAATGTGGTCTTAGCGTGATCATTTATGTACCATGCGACGGAGGTATCCTGTTGAATAGGATTGGTATGCGCGATGAGAATTACACATATATATAAACCGAGTTAGTGGAAAAAAAATTCATGATCGTGATTAATACAATGTCATGTAAATTTTATGTGAGGTTCATAAAATTTGATGTCTTGATGTTCATACGGATAGATGGAACGCTTGCATCGAAATTGGGGTGCATCCAATCCGGTTCACACAAAAGCCTCTCCCAAATGATAATCTCTTTCAACGCATCCTACAGAATGGTCGGTCGCATTGCAATGGTCAACCTCATCAGGGTTTGCTCTTTAGGTTAGACTTAGGTTTAGACGCTCTCCTGGCACTTATTCTTTACCGTGTACAAATTAATGATCGGTGGTCACGATTCCGATCTTGTTCTATATATATATTTAATGATCGACAATAGTTGGGGACTCTCTTTCCCGAAATATATACACATGTTTATTAAATAATTTGGTAGTATCTGTTCAAAAAATAATAATAATTTGGTAGTCTTAATATAATCTTGTTCGAACAATGTGTAATCCTACTCAGATCGCAAGTAACAGAATCGATCTTGTTTTATGTTGTTCTTGATTCGCATCCTCGAGAAGCTACAGTGCTGCTTGCTTATCTTGAAAGTCATTTTCTTTAAATAAACCTAACATCACTCCATCCATTTGCTAAATCCCCCAAAGCACTAGACTCTTATAGCAACTAGAGATGTGAACAGTTCAGTTCGGGTTTCCTGAAAATCTAAACTGAAACAAACTATTTGAGTGTGCATTAACTTTAAACTGAATTAAATATAACCCAAACTAAAGACTCGGTTTAGATCGGATCGATTTTTTAGTTTTCTTTTTTAAATGTTAAAAAGAAATTTAGTGAAAAATGATAGAGATTGTGTAAATTGTAATATTAAGAAGAGGAGCGATTTTCAATTCGCTTTGGTTAACCGAACCAAATCGGAATAAAAAAGAAAATTATTATCCAAATTGAAACTCAAACCGGAAAAAAAAAAAGTACGAAAATTCAATTTGGTTTTCCTGTTCAGTTCTAACACGCAACCCCACCAAAAGAAAGATGATCATGGCAAAGTGTATGGCTAAAAGAAGAAAAGCAATATGTTTGACTTACACATAAAAGGACAAAAAGAAGGCCAATGAAGAACACAGGATTTTTTTCTTATTAGCCTATCGTAATAAGTTGGGGGCGAGACAATCGAGAGAAAATTATTCAATCAGTTTTAAATCTATTATACATAAATCTATTATTCATATGACAATTCAGTTTTAAATATTATAATTTTACCAATTTAGTCCTAATAAACCTTTATCCGAAATTCTAATATAGTCATTTTAGTCAACTTTCACCAAAAATCACCGACGTAGAGATCTCATGTGGCACACTGCCACATCAGAAATTGACCAAAAGAAGTACATTGAAATTTCGAGCAAAGATTTCGAACTACATTGGTAAAATTGAAAATTTAAGACTAAATTGCCATTTGTACGATAGGTTTTGATTGGACAATTTTCCCGACATATTGAACACAATTTTACATATCAATAAAGCTGAAATTTCCATGTACTCGGAGGTTCGAGAAAGCTAGTTCACAAACTTCCATTTCAAACACCAAAAAAATCATCCACAACAGATTACCATCACAATACCGACCAGCTAAGCATGCATTTTCTATCAACAGGAAGCACAGTGACAAACTGAACTGCAGAATTCCAGACGTCATTCTCACTCAGCATAAATTAAACAACCTGTAGAAGTTCAAGGCTTCCTCCATCAGGAAAAGCCAAAATTATGCTCTTCCATGGCAATCTCAGTTGGAGATGATTGCACCCAGTTCAATCTTAGATGTTTTGCGATAACAAGAAACAATACTAATATGAGCATATAATGTCAGTGAGTCAGCTTTAGTCACTATATGAATGCTTTCTGGTTACAATATGAAATTGGCATCGCTTACCTCCTAAACATCGTTGTCAAGGGTAGTCAGTCCCTCCTCCAAACCCTCAATAACAAATTACAAACCTAGATGCAACACAATTAATGCACAAAGAGCTCCGGCCATTCATAAATGTCTTAATCTCAAGATAGACACGACGACATGTTTAGCTTAAAAAAATGGCAAAGAAAAACGTGACTGCAGCTCACTTGCCTGCTTCTCATGCCGTCTCAGATGCCGAACAAGAGCCTAAGCATACATAGGACAGATGTAGAATTTCGCAAAATCGCACAAGCTTAATCTGATTTTTAGGTTTCCAAACTCTTCTAAGTAACGAGAGCATTGCACAGGATAAGTGTCAGGATCAAATACCAAAGTCACCTGAACGTGGATGGCAAAGACTGATTGGCAAAAGCAACTCAACGAGAAGCATCCTGACATGTCAAACAAACGAATTTCACCACGTCCATGTCCCTTATTCACTGCTCTTATTTTCTGTCAATTCTTGCTTGTCACCAACACGTAAATCAGGATAGTTACGATGATTCAAAGAATGCAACCAGAGAGCCACAACTCCTTCTTTGTGCTCTGTCAAGGCTATATGAGGGTATATGTGTTTCATTTTAAAGGCTTCTGCCTCTTTCTCGCAGTCTTTCATGGAGAGCTCTTCATGGCTATCCTTCCATTTGTTATTATATGATGTGAAAAAGCACTCGTCCAGGTACAGGCCAACTTCAGGAGCCGTTGGCACGTTGACTTTAACATCCCTGAGGAAGATAACTAAAAGTTCAAAATAGCCAAATAAAACAAAGGGAACTGCTCTAAAAAAACAATCCATTCATCCAAGGAGAAGCAACCACCATACTTACTTCTGCAAGGCATTCACAATCAGAGTCTCTGGAGCACAATTCCTCATGATTGCCACCGCGAGTCCCATCATTTTCCGTATCTGATGAAGCATGAAACTCTGACCCACGACCTCACACTTGACAAATTCCATACCCTCAACGGTGACTACAGTATCAGCGTTGAAAGAAAGAATGTACCGTCGTGCTGAGGGATCCTCGGCTTTTGTTCTGGTGGTGAAGTTGTGGAAATTGTGACTTCCCACATAATACCCCAAAATCCTATTGAACCTCTCCTTCATCTCCTCCCCATAACAAAACTCACTTCCTTTCACTGGTTTCTCCTCCCCATTTACTTTAGTCTCTGCAATTTTGCAGTCTAAATTAAGCACTGAACCCGTATCCGAATCAGCAGGTCCGCTGTCCACAGAGACTCCGGTGTCCACCATAGTGGATGTGTCTACCTTGTCAATTACATCGGAAATGGAGTTATCATCAATGCCATTGCTCGAGGAATCGACAATACCCTCTTTACCTTCATTTCCCATGAATGCACAGCAGTCGTTCGACGTAATGCCCGACTCAACTTTGGCGTCGACGGAGTCAACAGTGGCCTCTTCACACCCATTCGAATCACTCACATATCCCCTTAACTCGAAATTGCGCTTACCCATCACGCCAACAACCTTCCGCCCTCTCTCCGAACACTCCAAGCACTTAACGAGCTCATTCCCAGAACCCAAACTCGCCGCCACGCTCTCCCTGTCGCGGTGCGAGCTCGGATCAAGCGCAAACACCGGGATCAAATACACGTACCTGCGCCGGTCGCAGAACTTCTTGGCACTGAACGACGCCGTCGCCCTCTTGTACCCGAAGATCCGAATCTGCGGGGTGAGGTTGGAGTTGAGCCGGTCGACAAGCCCGGGCGGGTCGATGTAGAACCGCCCCGAGACGACCTGCCCCACGGCGCTCACGCCCTTGTCGGTGCGGGCCGAGCGGGCCCAGTCGTAGCGCTTGGGGTTGCCGCGGTCGGCCTCGGGGACGGCGCCGGAGAGGAAGAGGGCTTCCTCGAGGTCGCCCTCGATGGTCTTGGCTCCGGGGTTCTTCTGCATGCCCTGGTAGCCGACGCCGCAGTACGCGAAGAAGATGGCGACCTTGCGGCGCTTGTACCTGGGCTTCCTGGTGGTCTCGTCGCCGGCGCAGGCAGCGTCGGCAAGGGCGGGGGTGGCTTCGTCGTCGTCGGAGGTGGTGGAGGTGGAGGACATCTTGGGCTTCTTCGGGTCGGGCTCTTGCTGACGCGGCGGCGATCGCGGGGCTTCGGCGGCGGCGGCGGCGGCGGCGTCGGGCGAGGGACTGTCGTGATTGGTGGGCGGCTCCATTAGCGGTTCTTTAAGCGAGGGAAAGTCGTAGGAATTGGGTCTGGGGACTGATAAACCCTAATCCCCCGAATCATCAACATGGAGGAGACATTTGAAAACGACGTGTCGTGTGAGTTATGCATGCGTCCGAACGCAACGGAGCGTCACTTGCCTCGCCTTCTATGTCCATCAACGTCGCGCGACGCGGCGATATCTTAAAATTGATGAGGTCTGAAAATTCTCGTGCAAACCCGAGATTTAATTTTACAAATAGGTACATACATCGAGAGTTTATTATTGACATTACTCGAACTTTTCGAGTCTGTGTCTACCAAGTAAGAGGAGTCATTTCTCGTGCGCTTCGTGAAATATACTAGCAAGGCCCTACCCAGCCTCATCATTAAAAAGAAAACTATGCCTAGGAGTTCAAAGGATGGTTGCATGTTGAGCCTTCATATGATAGTTCGGTACGACCTCGATAGGGTATGCATTAATTCGATGATTGAGAGTATGGCTGAGATTCTAAGTATAACTGAGACGGTGAACTATTAAAAAGAACTCTCAACCCATGTTCTGATATGGACTGTAGGAATTCATCCTTGTCTTGCCCCCAACTTAAGAATCCAGAGATTCACAGAATAGGTACCCAACATGCGCCATGGATCAGGATGAAATCAGATATTCTTTTCCAATCATTATCGAGGGGATTTCTGATTCAATGATGAAACTAGAAACAACATTTTTATCAGTGAAAGGATAGGAGTAGCGCAAGGCATCAATTATGCGAAGCACGTCTCCCCCATCATCTCCTCATCGTCTGAACTCGAAACAATTGAATTTAATGAATCGGGGACTGGTTGATAACCTTCATCCTTCATTTGCTTGCTTAAAATTCGCAATTCCAAGCGTATTTCCTGTATCTGCGGGTGCATCTGGTCACCAACAACAAACACATGAACCCCGCTCTTTAGCTCGATCCAGCTGCATCCAGGCTCTTTACATACCCCCTGAGCTTTCATCAACCTCCTGACCCGTTCCACATCATCCTTCTTGCCCAAGGCGGTATAGATGCTAGACAGCAATACGTAGGCAGATGATTCCGGCGATCCTAACTCCATTAGCTTCTCTCCGGCGTACACTCCCAAGTCGTAGTTACGATGGTTCCGACAGGCACCTAGCAATATCCGCCATAAACATAGACCGTGATCGACAGTTGCTGATTCGATGAAGTCCTTGGCTTCATTGAGCTTCCCGGCACGGCTCAAGAGATCAACCATGCAAGCATAGTGCTCTACTCTCGGCTCTATGCCAAATTCTTCGAACATCATCTTGTAGTAAGCCCAACCTCTATCTACCAGTCCCATATGGCTACAGGCAGAGAGAACATTCACGAACGTTACATAGTCTGGCTTTACACCTTCCATCCGCATTTCCTCAAAGAGTTCTAGGGCTGCGTTGCCAAAGCCATTTTGAGCAAACCCTGATATCATCGCGTTCCATGACAGTACATCCCGGGAGGACATCCTCCTAAAAACAAGGTTCCCATCTTCGAGGCTTCCACACTTTGCATACATACTTGACAGAGCACTTCCAATGGGAACTTTGAGACCCAAACCATGCTTAATAATTCCGGCATGGATTTGCTTGCCTTGCTCCAAAGCAGCAAGGCTTGCGCAAGCTTTTAAAACACTGGCCATTGTTAGCTCATTAGCAATGATCCCTTCACTCTGCATTCTACAATATAAAAACAACGCACTTTCGTTTTCCCCATTTTGTACATACCCTCCAATCATGGACGTCCACAGAACAACATCAGGTTCTTGAAGATAATCAAATCCCTTCCTAGCATCATCAATGCAGCCACATTTTGCATACATGTCAACCAAAGCTGTCATGATATATATCTGCTCCTCGAATCCTAGTTTTACGCAATAGCAATGGGCCTGTCTTCCTTCTTTGACAGCACCAATGTCACTACAAGCATTGATAACACCAACAAGAGTGAATTCGCTAGGAGCAACCCCAGAAAAATGCATGCTAGAAAATAACTTCAAGGCCTCATGAGATTCACCACTTTGTGCATAACCAGTGATCATCGCCGACCACGTAATCGAGTTCTTAGCAGTAGAAAATTCAAATGCCTGAAGTGCATCCTCTAAGCCACCACATTTTGCATACATTGTCACAAGAGCATTCCAAACAGATGCAACTGACAGCAAACCCATTTTAGCAGCGAGACAATGAATTTGCTTACCACAGTCAACAGATTCAGGAGCTGTCAACGCACTAAGAACACTTGTGAAAACAAACTCGTTTTGATCTTCCCCTTCCTCACGCATCAACAGAAACAGCCCAACAGCCTCAGCAGCCATACGCAGCGAGGCGTACCCAGAAACCATCGTGGCCCAGGAAACCGAGTTCCTCTCGTGCATTCTATCAAACACCTTGCGGGCATCAACCACGAGCCCCGCCTTGCAGTACACATTCAGCAGAGAACTCCCGACAAAAACATCGCCGAAGCTCGCGGTCTTAATCGCCAAGGCATGCGCCTGCTTGCCACCGGAGACATCGACAGCATTCGAAGCGGCGGTGAAAACGCCGGCGAAGGTGTGGGCGTTGGGCAAGACGTTTTCCTCTCGCATGCGCAGCAACAGCCCCATCACGAGGGACGACCCACCGGGTCCCTTTCGAGAGTACCCATTGATGAGGCAGTTCCAGGAGACGACGTCCCTGTCGGCCACGCCGTCGAAGACGAGCTCGGCCTTGTCCAACCGGCCGCACTTGGCGTAGAAGTTGATCAGGCCGTTAGCGAGGTAAGTGACGGCGGAGGCGCCGGTCCGGACGAGGCGGGCGTGGAGGGACTGCCCGCTCCGGAGGTCCTTTTGCTGGGTGCACTCGACGAGCGCGTTGAAGACGGAGCGGTACCGAGAAGGAAGGAGACTCATCGGTTTCACTTCCTGTCGTGCGGCGGAGCACGACGCGGCGGCGCGGTGGTTGAGAGATCATGATTCATGTGTGTGCTACGAGGAGGGAAATTTGGAGAACCTCCGAGCTCACATCGGAGTTCGAAACGAACGGCGGCGGCGGCGGCGGCGGCAGGGAGGTGGAACTCTGAGAACGCGGCGAGAGGAAGAATACGGAGGAGCGTCCTCGGGCTTGGGCCGAACCGGATTGCCGACTTATTGGGTCGTCCTTGGGCCGGCCCATGATGCGTCCGGTCTTGTAATGTCCGGTCCAGGCTTGTCTTTTATTTTAAAGGGATAATGACGTAAGTGATCTATGGTTCTTAAATTTTTAATTTGTTCAATATGATATTTAAATGTCGATCCAATATATATCGTAATCCTGAAATTTTAATTTATTCGATATTATCCCTAAACTTTAGTCAATTTTTAATCTAATGAAAATATTTAATATGACCCTTCTTTAATTTAAGGTTAGAAACAATACTGAATAAATTAAAAATTCAAGAACGACACTATATATTGGACTATATTCACAAATCATATTGAAAAAATTAAAAATTCATGAATTATTTGTCCCTATTTTGAAACCCTAGATTACTATTCATACAAGCCATCATATGTCAAAGGTTTAATTAAATTAATAGCTGCTTGCGGAAGCACCACGTAATCATGGCGTCACTTGCATGGGCACGTCGATTCCCGATTGCATCTTCAAGTTCGCCCGTTATTTCAAGGGGATATAAATAAGATTGATAAATGGGACTAAATTATCAAACTTACTAGAATAGAGTTGATATTGTTAAATTTACTTGATTTTTATAGGACCATTTTTTTCACAACCAAAATTTATTACAACCATAAAAAAAAAGTGATATCTAATTTTCAACTAAATATGATAATTTGAAAATGAATTGCCATCCCAATTTCTTATAATTTTATTCCGTTATTTCATATACGTTTTCATTTCCACTCTCTCATAACAAAAACGACACTGCAGCAAACTAAATTGCCAATCATCTAATAAATAGAGTTTTTCAGTTTTTCGTGATTCATATGAGAGTCAAATAAGTACATAAGTTTAAATTTTTTGTGGACTTGTCAAGAATGTCTAATGGAAACTAGTTTATCTTTCATGTCTTAATTATATGTGGCATGATACGGTTGGTAGAGTAAAAATTATTAAAAAAAGATTTGTTGACCGGTTATTTAATGACTAATAAATATTTGAAAAGCACTCGTCAACAAGATGCGTTGTGCTCGGGATTTTCATCTCAAGGGCATAGCTTTGGCAGAGAGCAAAGTCAATAATCCCAATGTTATATTCCTTTTGACAATGATGAATGTTTGAATGGATGAGCTGCAAAATTCAATTAATTTAAAGAGAAGGGCGAAGAGAGTTTTTTTTGGGGGGGGGGGGGGGTGGGTTATGATCTCATGGGATTAATGGACCAGAGTCAATTCTTTGGGGCTGCCATAGTAAAAATTAACATGTGGATCCAACAACAATTATTTTTTCGCATGTGATTAATATTTCGAATATGTAAATGTTTAGAGCACCTTGGACGTTCCTAAAAATTCATTTACAAAAAGTATGCATGATTTGAAATATGGATCTAGCTAGCGAGTGTTCGGAAAAGCATCCATCCAAAATTCTCTAAAAAGAAATGTTTTAACTTTTAGAGCATTGGTTATGCAAAGCACAAGAAAAAAATGGTGTGTTGGGAATTACAAAAATTTGTATTTTCTGTAATTAGATTTTGTTAAATTAAGGAATGTTTACCATTCTAAATGGACGGCTTTTTTCTCGTATCATGGTCAATCTCTATTTCAAAAATTGAAATATTCTTAATTAAACGTGCTTAACGATTGTCTCAAGACATGTGACCTATTATAATCTTTTTCTTTGCAAAATACTAACTCCTTTTATTCGATGATCACAAACGGTGCACTATTTTGGAAAGGAATTATTCTCAATATGTTTAATTAACGTGACTCTTTTATAAGTACACTCTTTAAGGGGTGTCCTAGCCGTGACAGGGCGACGGGTCGGGCCATAAAAAGAAGGATTTCATGGAACTCTGCATGAACAGAATTGAGGCAAAAGAGGATGTGCAGAAAAATGTAAGAAAATCCACGGAATTAATCGCTCCACTTGCTTTTAAAGAGACAGTGTAATGCATCCGTATGTACACGTCGTTATTTGATAAATATATTTTATCTTTATTAGCCAGGAAAATAGGCTTATCATTTTAAAACACGTAACCCACGTAAATATTCGACACATCACGTAATGAATAAATCTTTTTATACAGATCTTCTTTGAATCTCTACCATTTTGACTGTACGGTTATCTAGAAGCACGTGGACTTTAAGTTGGGACTGTAGACAAGCGAGTAATATATGTTAAAACTATACGTGTATTTATTTATTTATTTGTTTGTTTATTAACTCAAAAGAAAAAAGGACACATCTAATCCAAACTGGCAATGATGCAGGCGCTGAAAAGATGAAGGCATAAAGATATCCATCCACTCATAATTAAGCCATTGAACGCACTTTTTTTATTTATAGCATTTTCTACAAAAGTGACCGCATGAAAAGACACCACCCATTTGATTGCAGGTTAGCCTTGGACAAGGACTGCATGATGCGATTTGCCTTCTGCTATGGTATGTCTGAGATTCGTAGTGTTCCTGTTCATATAAATAACATCTGAGAGGACTGGGAAGGAGACAGAGGATTACCATAGGTTGGGATATTGCTCGCTAAATACACAAGAAAAGCGATTTGAACCTGGTAAGCTCTAATATTTTCGGGACAAGGGATATTCAGTTCATGAATTCGAGTCATTTTATTTGAATGTCACTGCTTGCGTATCAACTTTTCAATCAGGGTCACTTATATAAATCAGAAAACTTCATTTAATTAGTTCGCATGATTTGTGGGATGTTCTATAGATTTTCATATAAATGAATTTCGGTGATGATGGTGTAATCATAAAGGGAAAACACTCAAATGAATTATCATCATGGAAAGGAATATATAATTGTCATGATTTCTTGAACCTCACAAACAAACTTCCCGTTGCTAATAAACCATTCAATTTAACCTTCTCTTCTTTTCCTTGGCATAAAAAATCTTCATCTCTTCTAGATGAACTTCGGGTCCAACCATTACCCTACTAATTGCATCAATCAGGCAAGCTATCCGCTAAAGTCCGGTTAAGTTATCCTTATGTTAGGTTATCTACATAGGCAAGGAATCAAACATATGATATGCGCTTAATCCACATCTCTCTGTTCCTTTAACCAATATCAATCGGGTTTTCAATTTGTGAATGTAATAAGCACACTAATACTAGGTACTTTGTTTATAGGATTGAATTATCGTTTATTAAAAGTGCAAAAGACTATTGCGACATTTGGTTAAGCTAATCTAAGGGATTTTGAGCCCTTCAAAGTCTCAAGTAAAAGCTAGGTGTTTGGTAAAACATTTTAGACCACTTGAAGGAAAGAGGCAGCATTGGCAAAGCCTAAAACTTAAGGCAGGACCTATCTTGCCTTGGGCGTGTGTCATTTCTCTAAAGGTTAATGAATTTTTTTCTTCCAATTATGCCATCACTAACATTTTCAAATTCCTATTTGGTCATCATTTCTTCTATTCATTGTCTCTACTTCAATCTTCACCCTCATCATAACAGAGTCGATGGAACTTTGTTTACCTGGCTAGCGATAGGATAATTTGCTTTAGAAAGTGAAACAAACATCGTTTTTCGATCGACTTGTGCTCACTTTTAGGGGAATCCCACTTTCCAACATCTTCTTCTATTCATTGTCCTTGCTTCAGTCTTGACCCTTATCATCATAACAGAGTCGACAGAACTTTGTTTGCCTCTCTAGCAATTGGATGATTTATTTTGAAATGTGAAACAACTATCGTTTTTCGATCGACTTGTGCTCACTTTTTGGGGAATCCAACATCTTCTTCTATTCATTGTCTCTACTTCAGTCTTGACCCTTATCATAACAGAGTCGACAGAGCTTTGTTTGCCTCTCTAGCAATGAGATGATTTGCTTTGGAATGTGAAACAACCATCGTTTTTCGATCGACTTGTGCTCACTTTTTGGGGAATCCAACATCTTCTTCTATTCATTGTCTCTACTTTAGTCTTGACTCTTATCATAACAGAGTCGACAGAGCTTTGTTTGCCTCTCTAGCAATGGGATGATTTGCTTTGGAATGTGAAACAACCATCGTTTTTCGATCGACTTGTGCTCACTTTTTTGGGGAATCCCACTCCGCAACATCTTCCTCCCAAAAATTTAGCGTTTCATTTTTCTCTCAATTGCATTTCAACACCGGTCACTCCTGACTCTATTGACACGCGCCCATAGTGGAAGGTTGTTGGAGGACGGTTGCCGAGAGTTGAGTGTTGTGGAGGGTCAAGAATTGGTGATCATTGAGATTTGGGTTCATGGGATCGGAGTTCATATCGACCCTGGCTGAGTTCCAGTATGATGGGTATTCTAGATTTGTGTACACATTTCGAGTCTTCGATTTTGCTTTGATGAATTTGTTTTCCTTGATATGCATTCTCTAGTTTTGCTTTGGTGGGTATTCTTCTGTATTCGCTCTCCCTCTCTCTCTTGTTTATACTTTAAGGGTGTATTTGTTTGCTGGAAATTTAACATTTGAAATGATTGGTTATATAGCTTTAAAAAATAATTAATAGAAAATATTTTCATTGTCAATAACAATTTATATCTAACTATTTTGATGAGAAATGAAAATATATTTCAATAATTAATTTGTATAAGTCATACAAATAATTATTTTTCAAAATATATTTTTAAAATTTTGAGCTTTCCGTGAAATAAATACACTTTAAAGCTATTTTACAAAAGATATATCAATAGACATTTGAAGCAAATGGTATTTGTTTAGAGCAAATAAATCCTACGTCAAAGATTTTTGGGGAAACGTGCAAAGTCATTTCCGCAGAGCTCTCCCATAGGTAAACCCAATATATATACTCATTACTTTGCAGGAGACCTAACGATGGAAGATAGAGAAGAAACTGTGTTTTATTTGGTGCTTATTTCATGAGGGAATCGCAAAGGGTTTCCAACAGAGTCCGTTGGCATTCTGTCCACCTCCGACCGATCTTCACCTCAGAACCCTCCCTAAAAATAGAACAGAAAAAAGGGGAAGGAAGAAAGATTCTTCGTCAAGTCTCTCTCGTGATCTCTTGGAGGTGGGCAGATTGCCAACAGAGCTCTGTTAGGTTCTCTCTGCGAAACCCTTCATGAATAATTTCTTCATCTCATGTTAGCTGTTCTCTTCAATCTTTTTGATAAAGTGAAAACAAGGTAAACACCAACCAACCGTCCCTCCCTCCCTCTCTCTCTCTCTCTCTCTCTCTCTCTCTCACACACACACACACACACACACACACACACACGTTCTGACCTCTCTTTTCATTTATGATGCTGTAAGTTTCCATTACTTTGGTTCTTTCAGATTTGCAGAGATATCTCTCGGCGTTGCCGCTAATTTCTGTTCTTTTTTGGTTCCTTTAGAGAGGAGACGACAAGACGTATGTTCATACTTCCATCGGGGTAGGGGTTCGATCTTCTCTTCTCCGCACTTTTGCTGTTTTGCAGGGCTTAAATTTAGCCGTCGACACGTCTTGTGCATGGGGTTGCCTGGAAAAGAGAAGAAGAAGATGACTTCACGAAGTGACGACCGTCGCTCTACGATCGGTCCTTCGACCGGTCCCCTCGGAACCCTAGTTCATCCTGCCCCATCTCTTCAGCGTTCGTGGCAAAACCAGAGTTAAAATCCCCGGTTTCTTTCCCAGCAAAACATTCTGTATAAGATCATAGGTTATTTTTCCATTTCTTTTTTGTGATCACATCTTCCAAGTTCGTATCTAGGGTTATCCCAGTTTTTCTTTTAGCAGAAGAAAGTTAAAAAGTAAGAAGAAGAAGAAGAAGAAGAAGAAGAAGAAAATCGGAAGGGTTGGCTAGCTAGGTATGATTTTTGATAAAGATTGGAAAATAAAAAAGTGAGATGAAATAGTATTTCCATAGATTTTTTTTTTTTTTGAACAAAAGTATTTCCATAGATTGACATGAGGTAATTTGACTGTGTAGATTACCCGTACGCGCCATGTAGCTAGGAGGTAGACCATGATTAGGTCAAGGTGAAAATAATGAGCGGCGATGCGTTCATAAAGAGACAGGCCACATGCATGGAAGTGCCCATTTTTCACATCATTTTTTGCATTAATTATTCATTGAATCCGGATCCTCCTCCTTGAATTCGTGCACGATCAGGATGAGTTCAATTCTTTTCAGAAATTTACGCTTATTATTGTAATCATTATCATATGAACTTAATTTAATAGATTTGAATGATGATATAAAGTCACCCAAAAATATTATAAATTCTTGTGCATAATTTATATTGTAATTGATTTTACTTACGATAAAAATTTTAATTTATGAATCTATTTGGATCACCGTGGTCTAGGAAGTAAAAGATGGCCAGAAAATCATGATTGGAAAAACTGACGATGCCACCGCCATCATTAACTGCAAGACGCGGCTGTGGCACCACCGCCATTAATGGCTGAGGAGGACAGTTAACCACGAAAGACGTGAATTCGGGCTTTCAAGTTATAAATGGGAGGAAGCCAAATTGGGGATGTGATTTTGATAGAATTTGTCGTCTAGGGTTTTATTATTATGTCCACCAACTGAGTTGTGGTCGAAGATGGAAAGAGTTACAGCTCCACTGATTTACCCAAAAATAAAAAATAAAAAATCATTTATATCATCTAATGTAGGAACCTATTAACTTTTGTCAAGCTAAGTGTGAAAACTATCCAAAAAGTTGTCAATTTTTCATATTTTATATTTTAATTAGAAATTGCTAACATCGATATTGACCGTTTTATATATCACAACCGCGTGAATAATTTTTAATACTATTTTAATATTTACTAAAGTTTTCTTATTATTATCACTTTGCTTTTTCCTTTTTTTATTCTTTTCTTTGTTTTTCTTTAATAACTCTAGCCGTCGACCATCACCTAAGCTAGGCAAGGGCGTTATGACAACCTAGACCCGAGGCAGTACAGAAGGACGGATTAAAATCGCAGTATGCAGGCAAGTTTAAGGACATTTCTCATGTCCCACATCGCTTAGAAGGGAGTCTTGAGGCTAGTTTATAAAACCCGTGTTTTAAAGCCATGAGAACTTAGTGTTCAAAGCGGATATTATATTACACAATGAGAGAAATATAAAAAATGCGATGCACGCCTACCTATTAAGAGTTCTTATTTTTATAAATATACTTTTTAATGTGATCTTATTTTGTTGATAGACCTTCAAAATACTTTGAAATCAAATCAATATTACGAAAATTGATTATATTTTTCTTGAATCTCTGTGGTAATCAAACGTGTGATAATAAAAAATAATAATATCATTGTCAAATAATAGAGATGTTATGAATAATCTTTATCCTAATTCATCTGCAGTTTCCTAACGGATAGGTCTAGAAATGGCCGCCACTTACGTTGGCCCGCGTCAATTTTTGTTTCCTCGCATCAATAACAATAAATTTCAAACTACATGCATTTTTTTGGCTGTCTAAATACAAAGATAAGGCTCATATTCTTAATTATGTTTATTGTTGCATAATTGATTTTTCTTATACACGTGTCTTTCGACTTAAGTATGCTAATCACATATTTTAGCTAATATGATATTAGCATTTTAGGTACATTAGTATAGAAACAACGGAGCGATGCGAGATGTCTCTGCAGTCCATGGAGTCACCTTGGTGGTGCACAAAGAACATAATCTGGAAAATAGAAACCGCCTACTGTCAAATTAGAAGGAAAATTACTATGCATGGAAAAATTTTGGTCTGATACTATAAAACGATCATATCGCATATGTACCATAACAGGCCATTAGAATCCAAGTAGAATCGTGTAGAAATGATCGACCGTCTTAATCGAAAAGCTAGTTTATTGAATTCTCATTAGCTCGCGACAGCACCGCCATTATCGAACTTCCTAGGAGCTCTTGACTAATGTATATGAGCAAAATTGGTCATGCTCATATCTCAACAAGGGAGTTTTCCACCAAGCCAGAAAGGTCATAAATAATCGATATGTACTGCCGAAAAAAATATCTGCTTTCGCTTTTATGGACAAGCATCACAAGATGAACGAATTAATCATAAGCAGCGTCGGATTTAAACAATATCCGAGAATGAAAGTGGTTCATAGTAAGGTGCTACTAGCTCTGTAGATATCTTATTTCTGATTCCTCTTAAACTGCCTTTTAGAACAGGTAGTAACAGCGATACTAGTGATCGATTCGTCGAAATAACAAATTCTCGCTCTGAACTAGTTTACAGTGATGACGTCCAACGATGAAGTTCCACAGATCCAGACAGCACAATGCGATTCCTTTCTTTGACCCTCGTCTGATATATGACTCTGCACATTGCAGCAGCCAAAATAAGAACCCGAACCCCTTTGAAAAGTAAAGCCTTTTTCACAAAGAAAAGGTTTCATACCTCGAACCTTCAACCCACATTTCAGTAGCCAGAGTTTCCCCAGGGTACACATGTAGAAGAAATCGTCCTGATATACTTTTCACCATGTCTGGGTCTCCTTTGCAGATGCACTTGATGACTGCCCTGACTGCGAACCCCAGTGTGCAAAGACCATGCAGTATTGGCCGGGAGAATCTTAAGAGAGTTTAGATATGAATCAGATGCCAGTATAAATTTAAGAAAATTACCACTGACATAGTGCACTAAAATAAAAAGCCCAAAAATTACTCTCGTAATAGATGAAGCAATCTGCCATGTACAGTGTTATTTTAGAGAAGGCAACTATATCACCACTCGCTCACTCCCCTCGTTGTGCACTCTTTCAGGTAACCTTGTCTATCTCTCCCTACAAATATCTAAGATGTCAATAATGTTGGATGATGTCAGTAACATAGGGGAGAAAATGCAATTGCACTTCATGGTTAAATTATACTACTGCAATGTGTGAAGTATACTTTTCCTATTGTACTTGGATAGAGGGAAGTCCAAGAAATTGAATGGACACAATCACCTACGGCATTCTCTCATTTGTTTGGCTGATAAAATAGGGAGGAAATGGGAAGTAATTATCTTTGACCCACATTACTTTTTCTTTTGAAGGAGGGAAATAATGAAGGAAAAACCACGAGTAATTATTTTTTCCAAAGCTACCATTTACTTTTATTATAGATTTTACCAAAAAAAAAAAATACTATTATCTGCTACTATTTTCATTTCCACCTTATAAATTCCCTTCAATGCACACTCAAACAGGAGGAGGAAATTATTGCTTCTATTCACTTCATATCCAATTTCATTTCTCTTCTTTTCCCTCCATTTTCCTCCGAACTTATATTACCAAACAGAATGTATTAAGATGGCTAGGAAATGTCTGAGGAGATAGTAGCATATGAAGAACCTACAGCCCTTTACCCCACGAGTGTAGAACACCCTTGCAAAGGAACTACATGAATGATAAGAAGGTCCTTCCGAATGCCATAAAAGCCAAATAAAAAGATACACGAACACCAATTAAATTTGATCTGCATCACAGGTTTGGAACTGACTCATGAATTGAATTCCAACTTGAGTCAATCACTGAAATACTCTGAACTAGGATCTCAAGTGAAATGCGAATGCACTTGAAAGTCTTAAATTTATTCCCCAATATTATGAAGTCTTCTGCTCCAAATAACAAGTTCAACACTTCTCAACTGACTGAATGAGCTCTAATCAACAAGATATTGAAATTACAGTAGCCATAAAAATTAAGATTAGAAGTAGAGTGGAACTGACCCTGCAACTTTGGCAATCATTGGATCAGAATGCAGAGGGTTATAGTCCCCAGATAGCCTATATAACAGAGCCTACAGAACAGTGTTTAAATGGTTAGCGAAGAATAATCCAAAAAGACATCTGATTAGATAAAGGTAGTAATTGCAATTCAAATTGTCATTGACCAAATACTGATAGAGTAGTCAACTAAAACTACTTTATATCAAGATCAACCGAGTCAACTAGAATAGAGGAAATTTTCACTTCCTCAGTCCTTGCTAGGTACTTGACATCAGCATATTGTAATAAGTGCTTGCTGTTTGGAATAGATGTCCAGGTTAGCTAGTCACAAATTTACCATGAAAAACCCTATGTGAAAAAGACGAATTCAACATATTTTTTGGCGACAAAAATACAAGAAAATGTGGAATAAAAAGCCCAACGGAAACTAATGGAAACCAGAAGATAAATTAGAAAGATTTTACTTGACACGACTGACTGGATCCATTCTGGTATAGAGTTCAGCATCGATGCATAAGAAGAAACTTAAGCTTTCTATTGCAAGCAAAATGAAGCAAATCTTTCCAGGAGAGATTTAATGCATAGATCCAAAAAAAAAAAAAAAACAATGCTGAAAATTGAATGAGTAGAAATCCTTTACATTTTGAAATGATGAAATGAATTATAGTATGTACATGCCTGTGATGGTTGAGTACAATCCTCAAAAACAGAAAAGGGTCTATCCTTGGGGATTTTCACTGCTTGGACTTGGTTGGGTGGATAATTTGAGTAAGAGAATGGTTGAGATGATTTTGAAAAGCCACCGGCTCCACGGAGGTAAACAGTCATCCTGCTCATCAACATTGTATTATGTGATGTCAAATATAGTACAAAAACATAGCAGGTCTGAAATAAGTCTATAGAGTGCAGATCTACAAATTCTCAACATAATTTTTATGACACAGAGATAAACTACACATAGAAAATGTGATTCAGCAACCAATGACAATCTTTATCTCCAATTTTAAGTTGAAAGAATGATTTCTCAAAGTCACCCAAGAGTATCTGCAAATGCCCACATGCAATCAAGAATGCACCGTAATTAAATTTCCTTTTTCAGGTTAATATTTATCATTGTCCAGTCAGAAAACTCAAATCTTGTACTGGCCTAACTTGAGCAGGTGGCTGGAAGTGCTACAGCATATGTGGAATTTTGAAAGAAATAAAAACCTGACCTGTTCATGCATAATAACTCGCCCGAAGCTTGATCAAAACTTTTGGTTTCTACCTCCAAAACAGCTGCCTTACCTGGAAAACGAATTACAGCACAGAAACAGAAGGAAGATAACAATCATTTCTCTGCAAGGCTGGAGAAAGCTGAAAAAAAGAAAAAAGATACGAAAATTTTGGACTCAATTTCGGGAAAATATGTACAAACCAAAATAATAAAGAGAAGTATAAGCTGCGCTTCCCTTACATGAGCGCTTACATGGATTGTCAACTTGCTGAGATTACTCATATTTTCTACACTCACATGACCGTTTTAACTGATTAGTGGGGCGACAACAGAAGTACCGTTTTACTTGTTAATAAGAAGAGCCTTCTGATATGTTCTTAAAGTCATCCTAGCACTAGAACAGAAGTCCAAACTGTGTTCGCTCATTGAAATGCCACTGTCCTAATTCTAAATCTATAGTCCCCAGTAAGAGAGTCCATTCCTATAACTGATTAGTGGGGCCACAACGATTTCAAATAGGGCTTGCAACTTTTGACAGGTGAAGTGTGTTCAAATTAAACTTAACTCCGGTTTTGTGACAAACAGTCGTGTAAGAGTAACCCTTTTAACTTACTTATGCTTAAACATGTCAAACTATTTGGGTTAACATGTTATTATTGGTAACGCAACATACATAGATACATTTAAACACATTTGTTTCCTACAGGTTTATGTATGAGAGTTCATATTTCTAAGGAGCTACACATATTGTGCCATGTAATACAAACAAATGGGTCTTTGTCATGTTAAGATTTGAAAGTTACGACGCAATTAAATAATGTACGATGTTTGGGATAAATCTAAAATTGACACAACCCAATACGAAACCAAAACATAGATTGCTAGCACTACTTTCGGATCACCCTAACTCCACCTACATAAGATGTATTTCTGCTAGTAAGACCTACCTTTATCATGCAAGCCGGCGAGACTTACCTTATGTTGTAACTGCAAAGCACAAATTAACCAAGTTCTATTATAAGCAAGAGTGAAATTGCACATCTAACTGTATACAAAAGACAACAATCACAATGAATGGAATAACAGCAAGCATGTCCTTATCAACTTTATCGGTTTGCATAACAGTGCAACAAAAGCCTTCGAAGGATAATCAAGTTCAGACACGTTCAACCAATTCACACTCAAAAGTATCAAACCCAGAAGATCCGGAAACTAGTGTTAGACTCAACCCAGCAATCAAAAAGCATTCACATCATTCTTGTCTCAAAAAAATTATTCAGCATATTTGTTTCCTAAATCCATTCACTCTTCATATAGCAAACATTCTACATTTCACCTCCATGTCTTCCAAACACCTTTGTTTGTTGATAGCAATTCTCATTATCCAGATAACCAATTATACAATGATCAATTTATAGGATTTTATTATGGTAGATATGCTCTTGATTCAAGAATAAACTGGAGCTCTAGGTCCGCCGGCTGAGTATCCTCACACATGCATTTCAAAATTTTTTGTCTACAATGATGACATCTCAGACTCTTTTCAGTAATATAATTCCCAGGGACGAACTGATTATCCATATTCATCACGAAGCAGGCTCAATTCAATCCATCTGGAGAAAATTACCAGTTGACCTTTAGCAAAATTCTTACATGTGCGCTGGAAGGAAATGGTTTGTACAGTTCTATGTATTGCTGTCCATGCAACAAAAGCCGCGGATCATATCTGTGAGAAATGGAAGCAGTAACCAGAATGAGGGAAACCAAAATCGGCAAGACAATGAGAGAGATTCCTGTGGTGCTGTAAGATCACGCATTCTACCAAACAGACACGATGTATTCATCACGAAAAGATCCTCAACAAAAGAACACTTACTGCAAACCTGGGAAACGCAATCCCTCCGGCAAAGCCTGCAGAGAGAAAAGAGCAGCAAACGTCGGCAACACCTGCGAAATTTAAAAAAAAAAAAAAAAACGAGACACAAGCGATAAAGGACGAATCACATACACGAGGCGATTAGTAGTACAGAAACTAAAAATTGTTTCGACAACGAAAAATGCGAAACTAAGATAATCTGATTCTCATCCAGCACATGATGTCGGCACAATACCTTAATGAACTGCTGTCCGTTTTCATGGTAAACGTACTTGAGCTCCTCCGCATCCAGCGGATCGCGTCCACAAGCTCCGATGCCCAAGGCGTATAGAGCCGCGTCCCTGCACGGGGCCGGCACACAGTTCTTCAACGAATCGCATATGTACAGACAAAAAAAAAAAGAAGGTCGAGAATCCGACATGTTCGATCGTGGACGGGACGTGAGCCTACCTCTCCGTATACGCGAACGCCGTCTGCAGTCCGTCGCCGTAGAGAGCAGCAGCAGCAGCAGCGACAGAGTGAACGGAAAACAGAACCGATCAGCCGCGCGCGCGAGCGGGTGGAGCGACGGGAATCGAAAGGGGCGACGAGGGAGGAGGCAGCTTACCTCGGGGAACCTGTGCGAGAGAATGAGCTGAGGATCGGTCTCGGAGCCGGCTCCCGCCATCCCGGAGGAGCAGCCGCCGGCGGTCAGAAGCTTCGGCCGGATTCTTCTTCCGGAACGAGAGGAGCGAAACGGCACGTCTCCCTATCCAAACGACGTAACCCTCTTAAGCACCTGAATTCAACTCCCAAATGTGACGACCCAGACTTGAGGGTAAAGCTAAGCCTTGCGGCCGACCGTGACCTGAAAACGAGTGAAGGTTACACGGAAAATATTTAATTGATAAGACTTGGATTCTCTATTTTGTGTTACGCGGACAGTAACCTCTGTAAGAATTTGAAATTGAATGGGAAAATAATTTGAATAATCACAATGTAGATCCACTGTTTTCCTCGCTATATTTGGAGTGTAAATTTGTGCTCCGGAGAATGATTACTTTATTTTGATTCAACTGAAATGTCCGATATAACATATTCCGATCAAGTCTTGTTTTATTCTTTTATGTTGCCGTCAAGTTTAATGTCCATTCGACTTAATAGATATCAATTTGGTTACGTGACCAAATCGAATTGTTATTGTACGATTATTCAAAACAATCTTCTGCCTATGCCAACACTATGATGTAGTGTTTCAAAAACTCGCTACTCTATTATCTCTAATCCATGCAATAGAAGCATTAGGTTCCCGCAAGATTAGTTGTAACTTGTAATGTTATCATACATGTGAAATAATATAGCAAGAAAAGTTGAAGTGGGAATCAAAACCATGTCTAATAAAACTTGTCTCCACCATCCCAGAACAATTAGAAGTGATCGGTTCCCAATCCGATCCGGTTCCATAGTGGAATTGGGGATTGGACTAGTTGATCCTAGGACTAGGAACCAAACTAGACTAATTTGATTTGGTTCCAATCCGATCTAATGGAACCAATCGCTTATTTTTTTTTCTCACTACCTTTTTCTCATTGCTTTTTTTTTTTTTGCCCCAATATTTGGAACTAGACCGAGATAGTGTTTAGTTCACATTATACTGGTCGTAGGACCAAGAACCGAACTAGATTAGTTCAATTTAGTTATAATTCAATCAAATGGAATCGATCACTTATTTTTTCTCACTACCTTTTTCTCATTACTTTTTATTCCCAATATTTAGAATAGGACCGATACAGTGTTTAGTTCACATTATATTAATTCTTTTGAAAAAATAATAAATTTTAAAATTATATTTTAGTTGGTCAATTCCGGTCCAATTTGGGTGGTTCTCAGTTCGGACAATCCATTTTGCGTAACCTTAGGAGCAGCTGCTGGCCAAAAGCTTAGGTGGGCTTTTTGGCTTTATACGATCGCGGTTTATCGCCAAGGAACGCATGTCGAGACGACACTTCCTGTGTCCTCTTTCGCTTCTCCTTTAGGTTAACGCCATATTTGGCTCGCACGTTGCCAAAAAAATTGCCAGCACGTGCTAAAAATTTACCGTCCGTTTAATTCCCGAAAGATGTTCGACGACTTTATATCTCGCGCGTTACGAGATTTTAACCTTGATTTATAATAATCCCTATACTCTCTTCTTTTGCTGAATTTTTCAAAAGATAAATGCATTTAAATTTTAAAATTATTACTAAAATGTAATTAATTACTAAAACTTTCAATATTATAATTAAGTTCACATAATATAATCCAGTTCTTTTCAATCAAATTTAAAAAAAGTTTTAAAATTTTGAGTGCAATCAATAGGAAAATTTGATTAAATTAATTTGATAAGTTTTAAAACTTAAGTATATTTTAAAAAAAAGTTTTAACACTCTTTTTTACCTTTTTGACAAGATTCGGGACTTAATTACTATTTTTTGAAAATTTTAAAACTTAATTGCATTTCTCTGATAATTTTTAAGACTTCTAGTTTACTTATCTCGAAAAAAAAAAAAGAAAAAAAAAGATCATCATGCTCTCTCTCTTGCTCTCTCTTCATCTGCTCTTTGGATAACACGACACCTGTGCATGATGGTCGTGGGCTTTGGTGACGGCAACATCGCATGTGGCAGTGCTTAGCGCCGATGAGCCAGGTCAACACTGCATATGTGCCGACAAGAATGCAGCACGCCCCGACTAATCGCATTCGACATCCTGGCATTCCGGCATCTGATTAGCAGTCCGATGGGAAATTTTGCCAGAACGTCCAATACGAAAGCCATCGACATTACCCCCAGAAAAACATGATCACATTCTCATCGCCTTCGCGTTTTAGCTAATGTTTCTTTCTCACGTCCTTGCAAGAGTTCCTCATTCTTTGTTTGTGACGGGCCAGCAACAGGACAACCGAGGATCCATCGCGCGAGAAGAGGATTCCAAAGGTACATAGATCAAACATGACTTCGTAATACGATTATCCACGTCAATTGCCTAGCTTTTGGAAACATACTATCGCGACAGAAGCTTAGATCCTATCATAGAGAGGCTCACTTTTGCTTCCCCAAAAAAAAGCACCTCGAAAGTCATCATGTCTCCAAAGAAATTATGGTAGGCTGCATCACCGTGCTCTTAAAACCACCAAGACATTTATAGGTACGTAAAATAAGAGACCACGCGCA
This sequence comes from Eucalyptus cladocalyx, assembly GCA_017140615.1. NCBI lineage: Eukaryota > Viridiplantae > Streptophyta > Magnoliopsida > Myrtales > Myrtaceae > Eucalyptus > Eucalyptus cladocalyx. The sequence continues at coordinate 16,726,983 of CM029521.1, forward strand.
ATAAAGCGGCACCACAAGGTTTTATACAGACAAAACTACAAACAGCTCCCAAAACTGACCTTACCGTGAAACAGTTCTCAAGGTACTGAAAACGAGCATGCTAGTCTCCAAAACTACACAAGGAGAGCCTGGAATCAGGATGAGATGTTGCAAAAAGCGAAGCCATGCGTCGCGACTTCATACCATCAAAAATCGCCCCTTCACAATGAGAGACATCGCTAGCCTTTCCTTTCTTTTTGGACCCCTTCATCACGTTGGTACAGCACATGATTCGCAGAAATTGACCAAGATACATAGTGTAGATTCTCAAATTAACTTTACCCATCTTCACATTCTGTCTTCTCTCTTACGTGGAGCACAAGTAATGATTTCATCAACCCTCAAAATCATCTCGGCAGCCTCCGTCGCAGAGAGCAGTATGGCCTGCTTTACTTTAAATGACTCGGAGATCCCCCGTTCCACCATATCTCCCACCTGCCGCAGGTTAAGATCAGAGTATTCAGTATTCCGGAGCCTAATGTGTTGACAGTCGGTGAGTTCATTCATTAGTTAAATGGACAAAAAACGGGTGAAAACATGATGTAGACATGTCATACATGTCTCCCTGTACTAAAAAAAGCCACAACATTTTAAGGCCTAATTTCTAGTTCATTTGGCAAACATTTCTACACCATCTTCTCCACATAAGAAGGGTAAAGCACAACTCCTATCATCACAAGAGAATATCCAAAACAAAGGTCAAAGAATGAAACAGAAATTCGCAACTGCAACTTACAGAACCGGAAATGACATCAATCCCTGCAGTGCATCCTTCCTTGTGGTGCTCTGCACGAAGCTGAGAAATCAGCTCGGCACTATCCAGACCGGCATTATCTGCAATGATTGTTGGAATGGCCAAAAGTGCCCTCGAAAATGCTTCAATAGCATGGGACTTCTTTCCAGGAGTCTTACGAGCCAGCTCATCGACCTCCCTTGCCATAACCATCTCAGGCCATCCCCCTCCAAGTATAACCCTACTATCATTTACTGTCTGAGACAGCACGCACAAGGCATCATGCAAAGATCTCTCAGCCTCATCCAGCACATGATGGCTGCCATACAGTTGAAGACAAGAATTAAAAAACAAGTCGAGGAAAGAAGTGACTGCGATTTCATCCGCTTAATTAACATATATAGTAATGCTGTGTGTACGAAAACCGGTACGCAACAAAGTGATGTAACAGACTACCAATGCACCTTTAAACATGTGGATTGTATTCCGCATTAAAAAAAACTCTGCCACATCACCGAATATACCCATACACCATACGATTCTTGTTATACCTAGCATTGTCAACATATCTATAAGTACTGATAGGCATACAATTTTTATACAAGATATTCTAGCAATCACTTGCCCTAGACGACAGTCATTTTTACACACAAAAAATAATCGTGCATCACATAAGATTTTGTACACCAATCTTTGTCAACACTTTATATACCTAACATTACTGCAAATGTAATTTTCACTGGCTAAGAAGGAGACAATTAAGATGAGACTACACATACACACAAGCCATGTGCATTTTACATTGTTACGTCAAAATAATCAATGCAAAACAGCATGCCACTTCACTTGCACATGCAGACAAGGAGCATGAGAAGCTCGCTGAAGAAATGAATGAAGTGAGCCATTTTGTAATATAAATCAAGTTAATCTAAATAAGGGTCTTACCAACAAGTGTCCCTAGCACATTTGTTAAAGATACTTCATAAAGAGAGTTTTGCTTTCAAAGCACCTATCAGTCTAGACGAACAGTTAGTGCATTGAATTGTAGTCATTCTTCAATGAGTTACTAAAAAGTGCCTGTATTTCATTTATAAAAAGGATAAACATAGGAAATCTGAAGTACTTGCTACACAAGGAAACTCAGTTTCCAAGAATTGAAAAACCCAAAAATGTGCAGCAGGAGAGCCATATCTAGAACACCAAAACCATTACAGATGTCCCTCTTTACCCTCACTACTTTAATGGACACTGTAACCCACAAGACTCATGCAGCAGATGCCTCAGTGTGAAAGAGAGGCAGCATCAAATGAAAGGAAAATGGTGGCAAACTTTGGGCTCTCTACCTCCACACTTTTACCTGAACTAACAAACTTCAAGAAACAGATTCTGGATTCAGAATACAGGACATTAGATGATTATATCTTCCGAATTTTTCCTCCTTTTGTTGTGCTTACTAGTTTGCTGATTAGGGCTCAGGGAAGAGCTTTATCACTGATTCCAAATGTTAGTTTAATGTGTTTGAAACGGGGGAAAAAAGGACAGACAGCCTCAAATAGGTTAAACAGTTAGCTTGTGTGTGTTACATGCATTGGATCACAATTTTCATGTTACTTAAAATAGCCAACCTAGAAGTTAGAAATTTGACACTGAATGTAGCGATATATATTCTGATTTCTGAAATAGCCAGCTAAGGAATCACAGAATTTTCACCACGTTTTCTCTAGATCATGTATTCTGAAAAATCCAGCTACAAAAGATTATGTATGTCACGCATGGTTTTATAACTTGAAAGTAACTCATTGGCCGAGGAATTTAATGAAACACCTTGCAGCTCTCAACATGACGAGAAGGAAGAAGAAAGAATTTTGTAAGACAAGGCAGAAAAAGTACAATGCCATACCTTGCGCCTCGCAATACGATTGTACATGCCTGACCCATTTCAACACCAGAAAAGTGAATCAGCTTGTCCTCACCAATCATAATTTCCTCAATGAGCTTGCAGTGTCCAAGCTTAACTGACTCTGGATTGTCAAAGGTTGATGCAATCTCACCACCAGTCACCAAGGCCAGGCGCTCAATACCTTCAAAATCAGCATGCTCAATTGCAAGTATTCCTGCGTCTGCAAACAGCTCCTCTGGAAAATTGTATATCAACTGTCTATTGACAAAGCAGTTAACCCCATGTGCTATGATTTTCTGCACCTTTTCCCTCATCTTCTCTTTCTCAGCCCCCTCAATCTCAGCGACCTTAGACATAGAATCGACACGAACACGAGCCCCATAGATCTTCACTTTGTCAGTGTCCATTGCAGTATTTGCCACCAAAATCTTAGCATTCTCTATGCGCCTTGGTTGTCCAATACCTATCTTCTTGTCAAGAATAAATCTGCACAAAGGTATAGCGCCCAATCAGTTTTGTTAAGCATTCTTAGATGTCAGGTTTGGCTGTACTATGCAAAATAAACAACAGAAGATGTTACTAAACCGTATACGACAGCGATTGAGCGTTGATCATGATGGCTGGAATACACAGTAGAATTTTGACGGAACATTCCAATACCAAAGAAAATGCCAACTATGTGTGCATCAAAATGAGGGAGGGAGTTATTCATCAACTTATTGCCTACTGTATTAGATGTGTGGTTGATAGAGCCGCCATGAGAACTAAGCAAAAAAGGGAATATTTGTTAATCTCACCCTTCATCCAGAAAAGAATCCTTCAAAGATCCTCCTGGTTTCTTGATTATCTGAATAGCTTCTAAGTCAGTACTACCCTGCAAGTGCCAACAGAAAAGTGGCATCAGATGGTGGAACCAAGACAACAATCCATATGTTGTATCACTGATCTCATCATCATAAAAGTTAATTATGAAGGGAGCATCTGAGGGCAACATAACATTCATAACACTGCTACATTTAAGATCTTATGGTTTAAGTTTAAGAAATCCTACAGATGTTAAGAACGGGCATTCCTGATAATATCCATGTCTACCCGCTTGAAACTCATAATGAACTGAGTGAGTGAATATACAATAACCCAATCAAGAGAGCACACAAATCCTCTTTTTTTACAGCTATGGTTTGAAAAGCTTCCGAAAATACAAAATTTTATAAATTTGAGAGTATCCATTAACAAAATTAAATCCAAATTTTTTAGGAAAATCCCTGATAAAGCATTGCTAGTGTCCCAAACTATAGGGAAATTAACTGCACTCTAACCTTGCCAATCCAGTTTTGGGCCCCTAGTTTGAAGGGGATTTTTCCAACTCAATCAAAGGGCCCCATATGTGCAAAATTACTTTGATGCACAGATAAATCGAACAGGAAAACAAAAATGCAAAAATATTCACATGAGAGAAGAAGAGACTAGGATCTTAAATTATAGCTTACTGTTGGTTTTTACCTTTATCATTAAGGACAAAACACATTGCTCACCTTTAACCTCATAACGGCATCCACAGCCAACTTAGCAAAATGTTCCTTGTCTTGTGACAGAATTTTGGAACTCAAAGTAGTCATTGCAATTTTCATCAAGTCCGACGTAAATTTCTCTGCATCATGCAACGCATCCGGCAACAAATAGTATCAGAAAGGGGAGTGCAAATAACTGGAGACCTGCATCCCTCAAAGATATAAGCATCCACTACCTAGGATGTAGGTTATTGCATGGGGTAAGGATAAACAGGCTAGTAAACTGTTCAATAATCATCACTTTCATTCATGCATTCAGTGTGCACTAAGCAAATTCTAAAATAAAAATGGGGAAATAAACTTCCTTGGGCGAGCCAATGGATCAAAAGAAATGCAAGGGACACAAGAAAGCAAACAGAACAAGAGGCGACAGGCATACCTGCATCCGCTTTATTATCCATAACCTTTTGCAACAAAGCATTACGAGCACATTCAGCTGCCATCCGAAAGCCTAAAATTGAAAAGTGAACACCCACCATCATTATTTGAAAACACATAGATTTCACATTCACAGAACAATAATGGAGAAACAGAGATTGTAAAACATTTCAAAAACTTATATTCTTAACTAGTGAAAAGTGAATTCTTTTAGAATGGAGGTCAACTATTACCAATTAACCAATCGACTGAAAATTTAGGAGAATCTCAACAAAATTTAAAAGAGATAACACAACAAATTAATTTTTCATGAATTTTATACGAATAAAAATACCACTGCAATTAATTACAACCATGATGGACTTCCTGCATCCTGCAGGCAAAACTTTTGAGACGACCGACCACATGTTGCATATGCGCATTTAAATAAGACAATAGAGCCCCCCCAAAAAATGTAAAATCACAGAAAGACACGAACCGGATATTATCGTCATGGGATGGATCTTGGTTGCAACCAATTTCTCTGCCTCCCTCAAAAGTTCCCCAGCCAGAACGACGACCGAAGTTGTCCCATCACCCACTTCATCATCTTGCGCTTTGGAGATATCTAGTATTTATATTAAGGACGATGATCACATTATACAAAATAAAATCTCATCTTTGGCTACCAAATGAGGACATCCTTTACTTTTCTTGAAGAAATATCTATACCGCCGATATATCTACAACTTCAAGGATACCAACCAACACTTTAGCAGCCGGATTGTCTACGTGAAGAGATTTCAGGATCGTCGCGCCGTCATTAGTGACAGTAACTTGATGCCCTCGACCAGTCGATTGCAGAATCTTATCCTGCTCCAAACAGGCAGCACATAATCAACTCGAGACGAATAATTCACTTAGCAAACGAGAATTCCTCGCCGACATCGAACGACACACCGAAGCAACAACTAGTGCTTACCATTCCCTTCGGCCCCAACGTGGTCTTCACCAGGTCCACTATAGCCATGGCTCCGACGAAGGAGGCCTGCGACAAAAACGAAGCGAACTCCCATCAAATTTCGATCTTTTTTCATTCGCACACCATCGACAGCAGAAGACACGAGATGGGAAGCCAAAGTAGAAGGGATTCACTGGTCGGAACAGGGGTTGCTTGGTTAGCAAGCATCCTCCGAATTCCCACTCACTCGCGACAAGCATGAAAGCACGTTCTCAGCGAGAAAGCAACGCCCAAAAAAAAAAAAAAAGAAGCGGGAGAAAAGCCCACCATCCTGGCGCGCTCGCCTTTCTCCTCGCTCGCTTCATCCTTGAGAATTCTGTGGACCTGCAACATCCGCCGAGAGTCAGTAGAAAGACAGAACCGACTCCCATGCCGGAAGGCGAACGGATCCAGCGCCGACGTACCGGCATTGGAAGACCAGCTCGAAGCTGAAGTGGCGAACCTGCTGTGACGCGAACGGAGCGATCGGGAGGGAAAAAGGAACGAAATCGGACGACGAGACAGTGCAAAGAAAGCAGTGGCGAAGAGTCGCGAAGGCGCTGGAGGGGTCCGGTCGGCTTCGTAGCGAATCAAGCGGTTCTGCATGGGGGCCGGGCCGGATCGGAGGAAATTAGGCCGGTTTTCGTGCGCGGTCCGCGATCCGAATGTTTTGAACAATTTTTTTCTTCAATGGCATACCTAAGACGCAATTATTCTATTCTTGAAAATAATTTTTGCTTAGAAATAATTTTGCTTAATTCTATTACCTAAATGAATTTCTAAACATTCGAAGGTATTTGCTAATTTTACCAAATTTCTATTTTAAAAATAAAAATATATTTGGTACGACTTAAATTTTTTATAATTTTTATAATAAATTAAGTAATTTTATTACATTTTTCTCTTTTTCATCTTTCCTTCTTCTTTCTTCTCTAGTCAATTGTCAAACTTGGGGAGCCTCAACCTCAAGGTGGTTGGGTGAGCATGAGCCTTGTCTCGGCCAGATCGGGTAGCGAGGCTCTAACGACTAGTTAGAGGAAGAAGAAGAGTAAAGCAAAAAATAAAGGGTTAATACCTTAAAAAAACCCCAAACCGTGGTATACGGGTGACAAATTTACCCCAAACTATTTTTTTGACCACCAAAAACCCCAACCTGGTACATATGTGACAGATCTACCCTCCGTTAGCTTCCGTTCAATTTTTCCGTTAATTTTCGGCGTGGTTCGACGTGGCAAGCCATGTGGAAATTCATAAGTTTAATACCATTAAAAACCCCAAACTGGTATATTTATGATAAATTTACCCCAAACCGGTATATTTATGACAAATTTACCCCAAGCTAATATATTTACGACAAATTTACTCTAAATTAATTTTTTCAATCATAAAAAACCTAAATTGGTACACGTGCGGCACATTTACCATCTTTCAATTTTCCCAAATTTGACTGAGTTGTGATGTCCAATCAATTTTATTTTCCAGATTACTCTAACATTGCCTTCATATCATTAATACTTGATTTTTTTATTATTGAAATCACTATTAGAAAACTATTTAAAGGCTACCAAATGTGCACTTCATTCTTGTGCCGGGAAGATGCCCATTAACTAAAAGATGGACAAATCACTTGCGCACATATACAAAACAATCACACTCAAAGCACACTTGAAATTAGCGACAAACATAAGTGATTTTGGTTCTAGCATTTCAACGAGCATGTGATGTACGAGTCACTCATACCATTCACATGCAAGTTCCTTGTTAAAATTTTGACACTTACGATTCAAGGTAGGAAAGACTACATAACGCTAATAAGGACCGGCAAAGTAAGAGTAATATGTAAGCGTACAAACAGATTGCAGACAAGTAGTAAATCATGTGGGGCTGAGACATATAAACATAAAGTCAAGTTTGTCACAGACCAAAAACGAGTGAATCAATCACAATATGTGCACTTCTTTTGTATATGTGCGCAAGCGATCTGTCCATCTTTTAGTTAATGGGCATCCTCTCGGCACAAAAATGAAGTGCACATTTGGTAGTCTTTGAATATTTTCTAATAATGATTCAAATAAAAAAAATCAAGTATTAATGATATGGAGGCAATGTTAGAGTAATTCGGAAAATAAAATTGATTGGACATCACAACTCAGTCAAATTTGGGAAATTGAAAGATGGTAAATGTGCCGCACGTGTACCAATTTAGGTTTTTTATGATCGAAAAAATTAATTTAGAGTAAATTTGTCGTAAATATATCAGCTTGGGGTAAATTTGTCATAAATATACCAGTTTGTGGTAAATTTGTCATAAATATACCAGTTTTGGGGTTTTTAATGGTATTAAACTTATGAATTTCCACATGGCTTGCCACGTCAGCAAAATTAACGGAAAAAATCGAACAGAAGCTAACGGAGGGTAGATCTGTCACATATGTACCAGTTTGGGATTTTTGGTGGTCAAAAAAATAGTTTGGGGTAAATTTGTCACAGGTGTACCAGTTTGGGATTTTTTAAGGTATTAACCCAAAAATAAAATGAAAAAGGCTTGATTTTAGAATTGTTTTAAGAAATTAAAAAGTAATTTACTTTTTGATTCTATTGAACAAAAATGTTACCAAACGGATTCTGTTTTATCTTGTAATCCAGAGAATAAAACAATAAAAATATGCATTGATTGATACATTATCAAATAAGAGCCCATAGTGACTAGTGATGTACTAAGTCGACAATAATTGAAAGTCACCGATATTATCCAATTTTGCATGTGTTTTGCTGGAATTTCTTCGGCGACCAAATATTTTTCACTAAAAACAACTTACAGCTTTATATGGAATAGAGTTGCACATACACAAACCATGCCAAACCTTCTATCCAATCTATTATCATCTTTTATTCATAATGCACTCGATATGGAGACACTCAAAGGTATTAAACTCAACAGATGGTGCCCAACTCTTTCACACCTTCTTTTCGCAGACGATGCAATTTTCTTTGTAGAAGGATCAGTTCGGGAATGTCAAAATTTATCAAATCTGCTGAATCAATATTGCTTTGCCACGGGCCAAGAGGTGAACCGAAACAAATCTAGTATATTTTTTAGTAAATCTTGCCCTACTTCTCTACAGGAAAATATGGCTAATGCTATTAGAGTACCTATACTGCAACGTTGTGGGAAATATCTTGGTATACCATCTGATTGGGGTAGGTCGAAAAGGGATATGTTCTCTTGGATACTAGCTCGAGTGAATACTAGATTGGAAGGTTGGAAGGAAAACCTTTTCTCAAAGGCGGGGAAAGAGATTATGTTGAAGGCTGTAGTACAATCCATACCACAGTATGCCATGTCCATATTTCGACTACCCATTTCTCTATGTACCTCTATTGAACAAAGAATTGCGAAATTTTGGTGGCAGAATGATAAACAACGAGCAGGCATACATTGGCGAAATTGGGAGATACTAAAACAGAGAAAGGCAGCTGGTGATTTAGAGTTTCGGGATCTCCTCAGTTTTAATTTAGCCATGCTGGGTAAGCAAGCATGGCGTCTACTTCTTCAGCCATCCTCCTTGTGGGGTAGAGTTTTTAAAGGATTATATTTTCCAACCACACGGTTTGATGAGGTAGAAAAAGGCTCTCGCCCGTCATGGGGCTAGCAGAGCCTTTTGAGTGGACGGGATGCAATTTTTCCCTATGTTTGCTGGTCAGTAGGAGATGGGAGTTCCATCAGAATCAGGGAAGATAGGTGGTTACTTATAGGCAAATTAACAGGACCTCCTCAACGAGAAGAGCCCACTTTAGTGGCTGATCTTATTGATCACTCTACCAGCACATGGAAGTACTCTCTACTCCACAGATTTTTTGACTCCCAGGTAGTTCACCAGATTGCATCTATTCCGGTACGACCCAGATTTTCCATGGATAAACTTATTTGGACTGCTACTTCTAATGGCGACTACACAGTTAAATCAGCATATCACAATATCAAACATTCAGCGAGCTTAAACTCAATAGCGCACCCTCATCCTCACATCAACATCCATCTTTACTATGGCACAAATTGTGGAAAATGCACACCGCTCCTAAGGTACGACATTTCTTGTGGTTACTATGTCAAAATAGTTTAGCAACAAGAGTTAATCTGCATCATAGGCATATCATTGACAATCCAAAATGCACTATTTGTGATCAAGACACCCCGGAAACCTTGGAACACTTGTTTCTGTTCTGTCCCTGGGTTTTGCGTGTTTGGAGTAATCCTCAGATCAACCTCCCCATTCAAACTCAGCATATAAGGAATATCACAGCCTGGATCATAGAGCATGCCGGTGATCAGAAACCCTTACCTGGTCTTCCAGTGATCGCCACAGTCCTTTGGCACATATGGAAGGCTCGAAATGCTTTTATTTTTGGACGAAAAAATCCCGATCCGCATCGTGTAGCTGAAGAAGCAATGCTTCAATCTCGTGTGGATTCTACTGTTGCTCGTTCTTCCACCTGCAAAGCTGCTTTTTTTCAACATCACGGAACTATATGGAGACCTCCAGATCCGGGGGTTTTAAAGGTCAATATCGATGGATCTTATCAACTGGGGAGCAGGGAAGGGACTATGGCTTGTGTGTGTCGTGATTCGCAAGGACAACTTACTGGTGGCTTCTCAGATAGCTTTGCTGCCTTCTCGGCTCTGCAGGCGGAGATCCACGCTTGCTTGCTTGCTCTCCATCATTTGATTGATCAAGACCTCTCTCATGTTGCGCTGACTCTTGAATCTGATTGCCAAACCCTCATCGAGACACTGAAGGGTCAGCGCTCGCCGCCATGGCAAGAACGAAGCCTCTTCTCCGAAGCTGCCTTGCTGCTTTCGTTTTTTCCCAATATTTCCCTAGCATTTTGTCGTCGTGAGGCAAATGTTGCTGCTGATTGGGCTGCGAAGGCCCATAGGGTCAATTCCAAGCGAAGTAACTGGGCTGTTTTTCCCCCTCCCCCTCTTTTAGATCTTATTTACGCTGATGCGATAGCTGCTGCTTGTAATCGGTTTGGTCCATAATTATAATAGGTTCTGTTTGGAAAAAAAAAAAAAAAACTATGTTGGAATTTAATTAACAACATAGTTTGAAAACATAAAGATATTACTTTGGAATTTAATCGACGACACAACACTAGAGAAAGATAAGTATTCCAGAATCTAATCGACAACACGAATTCAAAGGCTACAACTAAAAAAGTAGAGTACAAGAAAGTAAAGATACTGAAAAGATAGTAAACTTGTTTGGTTTGTGCGGGGTTGATCCAAGCCCTAGATCGAGCACGCCGATCGCCAGGGCGACGGCCGCGGCATGGGAGGCGCGTGCGATTAATGGCGGAGAAGGTAGAGCTCACGAGCTTGCTGGTAATGGCTACCGTCGATGGCAACGATGGGGCTGTTGGTAGTCGGGCCGCGCTAAACCGAGGCCGGCAATGAACCCGGTGAACGCATTTGGGTGGGCGAAAGTGAACTACTAGCACGACATGGGAAAAGCAATTCTTGGTATACTGGGATTTGCCCATTTGCAGGTGCGGTTTTAGCTGGTCAGGCATTCACGCTTTTTGCAATCAATAAAGAATGATCTATTGAAATTTTAGGCCAATCTTTGGAGAAAATGAAGTCACTTCAATCCCTCATTTGGAATTTTCCCGTGATTTAATTTATTGGCATAAACAAGTTTGAATAAATGATTCCATCATGAAAAAGAATGCGACCTCAAGCTGAGGTCGTTCCGGAGTTTAGAATGATCTAAGGTCCATCATGAATGACTCCGAAGAATGATGGACTATATTTCTATGTTGCTGGTGTCGTTATGCTGCCGCTCAAAGGGGTCGCGTGCGCCGCCCGCTCGCCCTGCCGCACAGAATGGCGTTCTTAGGAATCGGGTACTCGTCCCTCAGCGAAGTCGAGGCGGTGTAGACTTGCATATAGAATTGCTGCCCGAGGTACTGTCTCGGCCAGGACTCCGATCGCAGGTTCCACATTCCGACATTGTCTAGCGGAATGTAAATAGCCGACCAGGACTTGGGGTACACCTGCATTCAGCAAGCACAGGAGAGTGTTGGAGTTAATGTCTAGGAATGGCGAAACACTTCACAGAACTGCAAAAGAGACTACATTTTCGGTTTTCGCCGCGCGCATAAGCACTCGATCGAGTCCAACAGCTTCATGAGAATTTTCTCACCTGAATGGTGCAACGAGAGACGCCATCTCGAAGATTGTACTGGTTCCTGCTGGCCGGTGTCCATTGCCCTCCATCCATTCTGTAATATCAGGCAAATCGCGGTCCAACGTAAGCAACAGACGGTTGAATGATCATAGACCGATCAATCCAGAAGGAAAACACAGGTGGAATTCTTACCCGACTACAAAGAAAGCATAGCCATTGAGGTGCCAGCTTTGTATGACGTCCTCACTGTTTTCAAAGACGATCTCGATATAGGATCTGTAGTCAGTTCTCATCACCGACGTGTCGAGGTATATCCCACCGCCTGTAGGGTTGTCAGAGATGCTCCCGACGCGAAAAACTCCATCGATCTTGAAGTAGTCGGCGAGCTTTAGAGGAGTATCCGCCGGGATGAAGGACACGCTGTTGACCGCGTATCTCTGTTTCCCACTGACAAGACCAGCAGAATTGGCAAGTCTGATGGTTCTTGTCGTGTTGATCATGCCATAGTGGTATGAACCTTGCGGATTCGGCCTCGGTCCACTCGCTGTAAGATTCGTCCTGAAACATACCCATTCGAATGCGATGATAAGAAGGACGGACTTGGCAAGATCTTTCGACGATTCTTTTGTTGATACAAACAGGCCTGGAAACACAGCTTTACCTGATAGAACGTGCCTGGTTCAAGGACCAGTCGATCTGGGTTGTCGGACCACCAGGAACAGGACCTGAGACAGGGCCGGCAGAGTTGCTGTAATGGAGGACGCCTGTTGTGGTCAAAACTTTTGTGGTGAAGCGAGAGGAGGCCACGATGTAATAGTCTTTTCCTGGCTGGTCAGCTGTTACGAGGACCGACAGCGATTGGCCCACGTGCACGTCGAGCGACTCGTAAGTGTTTTGAACCGTATGTGTACCCTCTACCTCGGCGAGTACCATTTTGTGGCCTTGGATGCGGAAGTTGAGGGAATTCATCAGCCCCACGTTAGATATCCTAAGCCTGTATGTCTTTCCTGCAATAGATACAGGGAATCAAGCTTAGAATACCAAATGCGCCGAACCACATGCAAACCGAGAGAACTAAAGGTACAATGTCTTCGACGTCTAATGATAATGTCGCCTTAGAAATTCAAACCTGTTTCATTCTCGAGGAAAAAGCACTGAAATATCAGAAAGAAAGAGCACGTTGGACAAGATCTTTAACATACCTTGTTCCACAGTGAAGGAAGCTCCACTTCCACGGCCATTGATGAGTATACCGTCAGGGAATGGCAGCACGTTACCCTTGTCAAGAGTGGCCCTCAAATCCTGCAATTGCACACGCGAGAAAGTTATCTTCGTAGTTCAAGTGCATGCTCTCAGTACGGAAGTTACTTCGATACGCCATCATTTAGAATACTAATTGCCCTAGGGACGTGACCGGCGTGGCGTGAAAGAGTCATCTCACATCGGATGTGGAAATGGAAAAGACAACCAAGAACAGAACAATGTTTTTCATTATTAGAGGGACCCGTGGAGTAAATCAATGGATCGCCGTTCATTTCCTAAGTCTTGCAAATTGCTGCTATAATCCAAACTTAAATTTGTCTCCATTGTTCATCCTCTACCCCCACCAATTCCCGCTGATTATGGCGTAATAGCATATCGACAATGAAGACTGAGTCAAGAAAGATAGCTGTCAAATGAAATAGACTTCTGCAATACCATCAACAAGTCAAACAGTGAACCCCCACCTCACTTTTCACTTAAAGAGGAGTTGGAACCACGGAGAAAAATTACCATGGGCAGTGGATATTTACCTAGAAAGCTACTTGTGTTTTTAAAAGTTACACTAACAACCATTATGACCTTCAAAAGTAGGTACCGATCGCCTTCACAAACCATTTAATCAAATTAAAATCCACCCGATAGTAATTCAACCAAGCCACTTTACTGACTTGTCCGATTTACCGAAAGGATAAGCTAATACACTCCAGATCATAGGTGTACATACCGTGTGATTGGCCTTGTACCAATCTCCGATGAGGACGGTGTAATCGCCGGCAGGGGGCGGGAATGGGACTGGTATCAGTGGCCGGCTGAGGATCCTGATTCCCCCGAACGCGCCGGCGGCCTTGTGGAATGCGAGGGAGGGGAAGTAATAGAAGCTTCCGATCTGGTCCTTGACTTGAAGGATGTAGGTGAAGTTCTTGCCCGGGGGGATCGGGCAGGTGGTTCCGTAGACTCCATCCTCAAAGGAGTTCCTCCTCTGCTGGATTCCATTCCTGCACATTCATGTTTTTACAGCACCACAATTAGTATACCTTCAATTGTAAGTCCAATCCCCTAATTGGGTAACTTTGATTTCCCCCTACAGAAAAGACAAAACACTAATAGAAGTCATCTTATCATTATTGTCTGCTCAAAGTACAAGCTGTTGCAATTGGATGACTATTGAATTGGAAGACCATGTGAGCGACGCTATGAAAGCAGGTCAGCGTGTTAGTTCCCACTAGTCTGTCGTGAAATGTAGCAGTGGGAGGAGGCCTAGAACTGAAGCTGGACCACAAATTTGAATGTGGAAAAAGATTGGAGAAGCTGTCCGAGGTACGAGTTTTAACGAAGCAAGCTACCGACTGCCCCTAACATGACAATTAATACACGACCCACGATTGCAGAAACACCGATTTGGTTGGTGATATCACATCATTTAGTGCTGGCTTTTCATAGTCCTCTTCCAGCCCATAAAAATCGGTACTTTTTAATCTGATTAGAGGGACCGGTCACTTTCAAGAGACAGATAGCAGAATGGAGTGGACTTAATATGGGCCTAGGCCCAACCACAGTGCAAATCAATCACGGTGTAATTCGTGCGTTTTAGGTGAGGTTTCGGTCCGCGGGGCCCACCGCTGATCCCGCCAAATCCCACGTGATGTGAACCGGAATGGAGCAGCAAAAAGCTTTTTGCAAATCAACAATTCACACGCAAAACTGACTGAATTGAAATCTAGGCAGTGTGAAACGAGAACCCTGGAAGGAAAATGGATCTGATGATCTACAGAGAGAATCTAGAACCTCCCTAGGGAGAGAATGGAGTTTCATGTCCCATGTCTGGAACACCTGGATTGCATTTAATTCTCGAAATTGACATGTGCCGAGAGAAAAAGAAAAAAAAAAAAAAGGATCTAATCACATGAACCCCGTTAATGTGCACACATTCCCTTGTCGAGGGAGAATTTTTGATAGATTCATCAAAGTTCTGCATCGATTTCTTTCCAGATTCAGTCGATTCGTTTAGGAAGGGAAATTCACGAGGGAGAGGGAGACGGACCAGGAGAGGAGGAAAGGCTCGTTCAGGCTGTTGATGACGTTGATGATAAGGTTGTCGTTGGTGACGGAGTAGATGTCGGGACCCGGGAATTGTCCATTGATGAGTATGCCCTGCGCAAAGAAAAAAAAAAAAACAGAGAGAAACATCACTACCCATCATCGCTACACGTCGCACGGATTGATAGGGTCGTTCATTTTCAAGATCCGAAGCGGTTTCCTTCTTCCTCTTCTTCCTGGTTCGCGTGCACATCAGCATGATAGAGAGAGAGAGAGAAAGAGAGAGAGAGAAGGGTCACCTGTTGGCGAACGCCGAGCGGGTAAATGTCGCCGTAAGTGACGTTCCAAGTGAAGAACCTGTAGGGGTCGTCGGCTCCTGCAATGGCGAGAAAAGCGACGCACGCGCACAGGAAGAGGGCGCCCGCACCCTCCAGTCCCTGCCTCATCCTCTCTTTTCACTCAAAGCCAAACTACGAAACACACCTCCTCTGTTCTCTTCCCCTCTGTTTTACCCCTCTCTCTCTCTCTCTCTAGGGGGGGTACGTAAGTCTGGGCGACAGGGTCGTGGTTTAGGGGGAGAGGTATAAAAAGAGTGGGAGTGGGTAGGGAAGCGGTGAATTCACCGAGAGACGAACGAAGAGAGAAAGGAGAGACCAATTGGTGAGCCGCAAAGGAAGGAAGGAGGATGAAATGGAGCAAGCTCGTGATGAATACTTAAGGAGAAAAGACGTGTCGGTGGTGGGGTCAAAGCGAAGGCGGGATTATATTAAAAGCGAAGGTCGCCATTAGAGATCCGCCTGCTTGTCTTCCACATGGGTGTGGGCTGTCCTCTGCTGTTTTCTTGTGAGAGAGAGAGAGAGAGAGAGATATGACTGGAAAATGGTAATTTCCTTTTTGAGATGATGGGAAAGTGGCAATTTTTCCATTTTTTTTTTTTGGATTTTCTGGGGATGTAGAGAGAGAGAGATAGATATGACTGGAAAATAGTAATTTTCCCTTTTTGAGATGATTGGAAAGTTAAGTGATGAATTTTCCCTTTCTTTCGATTTTGCGCCCATCAAATGCGCAATAGTTGAATATTTCCCCTTGCTAATTAGGTAAGTCACGTTTATTTTGTGGCAACCAACTCAAAATTAAAGGGCAAGTAAGTGCATAAACAAAAGTAAATCTCTCTCGATTCTCTGTCTATCTCTCGATTCTCCGTCTATTTTTTATGTATGGTAACTCGAATCGTCCTCCTACCATATAAAGAGTACTGACAACCATATTACCTCCATTGCAATCTTGCTAATTTAGGGACAATCTTTGCACACAATTCGAAAGATCGATGTCATTTAAATTTCTATATTAGGTGATGCTCATTCGAGGCTCATTGTACCGATGGTCTTGCGTAATTAGAATGGTGAGTCGTGTATGGGTTTAAAATAAAACGGGCTATTGCTAGATGAAATGATCAATTTTAATGATATCATGACAAGATTGCACGCGAAAGAGGGTCTTTCCCTTGTGCCGTCCGAGAGAATCTGGCCATTAGAAAATAGTGATGATGACGAGGTTGCTCACGGTCGGACAATCCTTAGTCTTTTTCCTTTGTAATTCACCTGACACCATGACTTATTATAGATTATTCACGTTCCACTCCATGTGGCTCAAGGTAAACACAGATATTGACAAGCCAGGTATTTAATCAGGGCCCTTGAGATTTGAGATAATTTAATATTACAGTTTAGGTTCACTAATAACGATACACTCGAAAATAATGATTTACTCGGAAAAACATGTTAATCAGTTAGCTTAAGCCACTTGCTAGAAGTCATTAATTCTTTAAGTTCAACCACCCTTCCTATCGATGAACGACGAGTTATGCACCCCTGCCGCATGGAAAATTGATTGAGAATGTAAGGGCGTGCGATGTGAGAGGTCGAAACCCATCGGTCATGAGGGGGTCGGGAGGAAATGCTCGATCCTTTTCGCAAATGTGTTATTGTTCGGTTCTAGAAATGCGTCGACATGTGGTATGATAATTTTGTGTAGCCATGATACATGGGGGATTTTTCCAAAAAGTCAACCTATTTCATGTGATAAGTCAATTCTAAACCTTTTAATCATATCAATTTAGTTTTAACCCTCTTGAAAATTTGCTAATGTAATCATTTCAGCTAATTTTGACCGAAAATTGATATAGCGTGAGTTGCACCGATATAGACATTTTTTTTTTAGCTTTAAGAAAATTTTCCGATTTTTTATTAATTTTTTTATTTAATTATTTTTCTTTTTTTCGTCATAGGGCTGGGGCGAGGGCTTGGCTTTGCGGCCCTCAGCCAATGATTAGGATTGAAAAAAATTAATAAAAAATTTGAAAAATAATTTAAGATTAAATTGATAACTTTTTAAAACGATTAGGATTGAATAGATGATAAATTATTAAAAAGTTCAGAGCTAAATCAATATAATAAAAAATTTAGGATTAAATTGGCCAACCTACAATTGATTTAGGATGTTTTCAAGACGGCGGTGCAATTTGCCATTAGGAAAATGAAGCTAATACAGGGGGAAAGGAATAAAGAAAAGAATGGTGATACGGTCAACTGCACGAAGCAGCCAATCGACTTAAAGTCGCGTTTTCCCATGATGCGACTTGATGAGCGAGAGCTAAGGCGGCATCATGAAGCATGGAAGGAGTGTGCATGAATCCGGTCTCCTTAATAATCGCACCGCCTGCTGGACCAGACGGTGCCACGTTATTACGACCAACCTCGCAACGCGGCAACGCCGAACGCACCACGTGCTCAGACAAACAAAAACCAAAAGAAGCAAACCTTCCATGTTACGACCTTCGACGCGCTTTCTGAGTCCCCATCTTTCGTCGATGTTGCGTCGATATACCGCCAAAACCGCTCGTCGTATTTGGATCGAGGGGGAGGGTCCCGCTTTCTTGCGGAATAAGCGGGGCTCGTTGATGCCCGAACGGACCCGGCATGTGCATGGCGAAAGCTACGAGATGGGCAACAAAATCAGGCGTTGGGTCCTTGATGAACAACCTCGGATCTTCGTCGTACCACGAGACAATCGAGGGTTCGAAATTTTGAACCTGACTTCTCTCGATCAATCGGTGTGAGTTTCTAGCCACTCGGTCAGCTGCCGCTGTGCTACAGGCTCGATTTCTCTCTCTCTCTCTCTCTCTGCGACCATGCAGACGGCCATCGACTTAACCAGGAGGAACCAGAGGCCAGTACGTTCCTCCATTTACTGGCTTCTAATGGACATCGACATGCTTCGTGACCATATTCTGCCTTCATCTAGAAAAAGAAATCAATGCGGCCGACACATTTAGTTTCCATCGACTACCTGTGTGCGAGTAATGAGGGACAGCGGCAGACCATCATCACGAGGGATTATTATATCCTCTGTTGAAGCAACATTTGACTGCCTAAGAAGCTGTAAACAGTACAAGATCCAGATATTCATGACACCACCGTGCAAGACACTGGTTACTTGTCCAATAACATGAGACACCAAAGCTAAGCTGACTTCCACAATTCAATAATCCTCTGCCTACAATTGAAGACAACATAAAAAATCCTGCCTATTCGGGGATCTCCTTCCGGTACTTGACTTTCAAAATCTCCTAAGGTTCCAGATCGGAAGTTCAAACCACGAGTTCAGAAACGAATACAGGAAAGTAATCTCCAACGCCCGCACGACCATCATTTGCAAATTCACTGCTCCGTTTACTACACTCACCAGGAACTGAAGCGCACTGGACCGTAACAGTGAACGCCCATCGGATACATCATACTTTTACCATCTATGCGCCATCTCCCACAATTCTTTCGAATGAGATCAATAAAGAGAAGCTGTCAGATGGCACGGAGAACTCATACCGACAATGTCGGCATGTATTCTCGACATGTTTCATAATCTACTACCGCGCCATATGAGAAACTGCCTATTAGCAGCATCAATCCAACGACAGAGAGACAACATCGTGAGAAGTGACAGAGAAGAGGAGCAACTAGAGCCAAACGCATCTAAAGCCCCACCAAAACCTCGCAGAGACAAAACTAAAGCGAAAGGGAACCATGAAATGCCGGAAATGTATAAAGATACACAACAGAAAAAGGCCACCGTAATAATTAAGATATACATCAGAAAAGCAGATGGTCAGGTCCACTGACACCTATATATGACAAGATTGTATTTTCCTACAAAGCCTGAAACATATCTGTACAAAGTCTTTTAATGGAAGCTCATGAACAATCCACGGTGGCCTCAAAACTAGCACAAATCCATCAAATCTGCAAAAGGTTTGAAGATCTTGACAGCAATTGCCAGTACCTACAATTGCCTTGAGCCGCCCTGCAGCCGCTGCTGCACATCATGACGCAGCAACTCGATATAATCCTGCAAAATGCGCCATCGTATTTAACGTTTGAGCTTGGACAAATATGCATGCCTTTCACCAAGGGCAATCCTCTCAATGAAACATAGAACAGAGGTCTGTACCATCAAGATCAGATCTTATCAGAAGAGTACTTACCCTTGCTAAATTCTCATCCCCACGAAGTGCGACTACAATGTCTTCAGAGTCATTTCCGCTGCCATACACCCGATTTGCATTTTCAACCATTGAGTTAAATACATCTGACGGAGGATGTAAGTCTTCAATGTTCCTAATTACATGTTCCATGTTGACCTACATAGAACCCAATGCAAACGACATGTTAACATACAAGACATGACCAAGAACATGGAATCTGGAATTTCGTCATTAAAAAGATAGAGCTGCCTATCTGTTGAAAGCAATAGAAGTGAAATGAATACCAGAGTTGACCATGTAGATGGTGTTTGGCTAAAAAAGGGGGAGACGTACTTCAAAAAAGGATTGGTGGAGGAAGTGGCTGATGCACGGCAGATGGAGTTCATTTGTTAACTTTTGCTTATTATTTTATGAAAAGTAACTTTGGAAGGGAAGAAGTGAGACCAAAAAAAGCTCTCCAACTATATATTAGACAAATTAGACACCAAAATCTGGTGAGGAGGAGGTTAATTTGTTACAAATGGAAAAATCCTTTTAGATTCTGTTGAAACTTTTGGCCTTTAATTTAAATGTAAATGGCTGTCCACTGCCTTGATGGGTTATATAGACTTCTAGTAACCAGAAAATAAAATATGTTTTAGTGCAGCCAAAACACCCCACTTCAACTAACCGTAAGACTATGACAGACAAACTCTATATGGAACATGAACTCAGCATCCTTACCGACAGACAAAATATGTTCTGGTGACACATACATGAGACTGATTCATGATATGTCTACATTGGCAAAATCACTAACCATCAAATAGGCAAATTCAAGAAACAAATTTCCCCAGCCCTATAGCATATATTGAAGCAAACATTATGAGAGAAAACCTGAGGAGGGTATTTATCTACAATCGTCACTCTCTCTGACAAGAGCATCAAGAGTGAACAAGACAGAGCATTCTAACCCCAGTTGCTAGTTCTTTAGGTGCAATGTACAAACCTGATCAACAGAATCACCAGTCACGTAGTCTCTGTTAGGTCTATTCTCATTGGAAGGCCTCGGGAAATCAGATTCAAATTCCGGGAACAGTGAACTGCCATTTGAGACACCACCTAAAGCTTGAGATACCATGGGCATCATCTGTTGGACCATCCTAGACAGATCAATTCTACCACCTTGGCCTCCCATCCCGCCAAACATACTACCGAGATCTTGGGGGTCAACCTGTCGAGCAATCTGATTTACAGCGTTCATCATTACAGGACTCTGAGTGAGCTGTTGCATCATATTTCGCAAGGCATCAGGAGAACCAACCCCAGTTTGCTCCGAAACCCCTGCTAGCAAACCATTTAATGCAGGACTATGCAGAACCTGTGACATAAGACCACCCATATCAACCTGGCTATCAGGACCTTGTTGTCCTTGTGATAAGCTTTCCGTAACGTGCGTGGAGGCAACAGCTGATGCTCCCAATGGTTGATTATTTGCCTCTGCTCTGTTTGCAGACAAACCTTGAGATAACAGAGACTGCAAAATCTGTTGTCCACTCGTCCTGATCAGCTGATTTTGATCAAGAGAAGCACTTGATGATCCACTATCTTCCTTGGCTGGTGGTTTTGATTGCCTCCCCCGCCGCTGGTTCAGTGTTTCACCATATCAGTTTACAGAGAATGTGTGTGAACAATTTCTTGCAACGGAATAAAAAGGATGATTTTCACATGAAGAAGAAATTTTTAAAACATTTCAACCAATTGGAACATGCATATTTTTCAGATCTAAATATATGAACAATCATTGGCCTCCCACCAAAAGAAGACTCAAGGACATCAAAATGCTGCAAAACCAATGTTCCCAAAATGATGATCCCTTCAGCCAAACAAGCAAGTAATTTTGACCAGCAAAAACAATCATGGTGCCTAGGGGGTGCAGACCCTATAAAAAGACACTTATAAATATATCTAACTTATCAGCATCTACCAATCTAGGGCTGTGCTTAAAGAAAAAGTTATGAAATAAGTCCTTTGCATGAACAAAATCACAGGCCATCCAGCGGGATTGATGGGAACTGTTTATAAGCAAGAAGATATCATAGACAATGTACGTCAAAAGTCATTCTAACCTTCCTCTCCAAACTTCCAAGCCCTAATCCCTTTGGGACATGTGACGACTCCCCACAAACATCAGGCTCTTCATTGTGGCTCGCAGCACCTTCCTTTACAATACTGGCAT
The DNA here is from genome assembly GCA_017140615.1 of Eucalyptus cladocalyx. Taxonomy (NCBI): domain Eukaryota; kingdom Viridiplantae; phylum Streptophyta; class Magnoliopsida; order Myrtales; family Myrtaceae; genus Eucalyptus; species Eucalyptus cladocalyx. Next base: position 16,748,832 of record CM029521.1, read on the forward strand.
CTTCACTTGAACACGTTCGGAGAGCTTCCTGATGGACAGCTAGGTGCACCTCGTGAAGTCACATCCATCGACTCCTTAAGATTTGTCCCATGTTAGTGACAAGGCCAAACATTTTTTTTTATAATTAAAACGCTTTAAAACTATCCAAGACAACTAAAAGGAGTTTCCTGTACAAGGGCATAAGTGCAGCGGAACTTTCGGTTGTCCGTACCTTGTGTTCACTTTCCTCAGGTGATGCACCTGAGGAAACAGCGGGTTCCCCAACTCGATCGACTGCCACATTATTTGACTGTACAGTAGCCTCAGCAGATCCAACAGCTGGATTCTCCACATTCAACTCTGCTTGAGCTGCTGACCCAAAAGGTAACCCAAAGAGGTTCAGTACTTTTCGAGAAATTGAACGTATTATGACCCTCAATTGTAAATAATCACCAGGAAACTACCTGACTGCATCTGGTTCCTCCCTTCCTGTAAATTGCCAGCTAAGTTTCTAAGGCGGGAGTTAATTTCAGATATGAGAGATGATGCTGGAGCAGATTCAGAATTTGGCTGTGTCGTAGAAACAGCTACATTGGCTATTGGTGCATGTGAGCCTCCAAGACCACTAGGCCGTGCGAGAAAAGATGCTGCAGCAACACTACTAGCAGGATGTGATGGCCCTGAACCACCAGAACCAGTAGTATCTCCACGTTGACCCAGCATTCCTTCGGAATTACTTGCCCTGCTACCAAGAGCTGAAACAATTGGAGCAAGCGAGGAGCCTGGCAACCAAGACATAAAATAACTTTGACTGTTGGATGAGAAAGGCAACAAATAACACTAGTTTATGACTATTACCACCAGCATGAATATGGATGTTTATGTGCCTTGGAGGACTCCCAATGCCAACAGGACCAAAGGCCACCGGGTTTGATGGGGGAACTGGACCCCCAAAAAGAGAGTTGGTCTGAAGGGGAAAAGGCTGAAAGAAAACTTTCAAAAGTCAAGACTACATGAGCATTATAATCATTCAAGGGGAACTTGAATGCTACTTGCATATCTCTGTGCAAATGCTTCCAAATCTTAATTTGTGTACAAGAAAGAATCCATATTTCCTATTCATGCATGCAAAAGCCCTACACTGAAACGGAATACCTACAGCGACAAGACTGCCACAATATTTTGGAATTCCTTAAATTGTACTGTTTCTGTTTGTTCAAGATTTAACTAGCTATAAGCATCATCAAGCGCAACTTATATTTCCTTTCCGATTTGATCAGAGTGAAAGTCAAACAATTAGAAGTCTTTTGCATCATACTTCATTCTTAAACTACATCCAATCAAATGTAGCTATAATACAGTCATGAGCTTCTGAAGAATAGCTACACTAGCCAGAAAAGATATTTACTCCTAATCCTACCCCTACACCTGAAAGATCTAATTACTGCAGCAACTGGACTGATAGATGCAAAGTAAGTCAAATCATCAGGCTGGACATCTAAACAAAACAATATATAGCCAACAACACTCCCAGACCTGGACCATAATAGGGTTAGGGCCCGAAGGACTGATGTACACTGCAGGCCCAGCATTCACAACCGCTTGTCCCTGTGAAAAGAAAAAAATATAGAACGTCAGGGCCTGTTTCTTTCAGCTTAAACAAGGCAAAATGTATCTTTTCCTTCCCACCAAAATTTAGAATAATATTCAAATTTCTAAAGATCAAGAAAGTTAAACAGGAATCTACTTGTCAATATTTGCATTTTATGAAAGTTTCAAGGGTTTTGAATTTAAAAAAAAATAAAAAATCAGAGTGCAATTCACAAGATTTTGACTACGCAAAACACAAAAGTAAAAGGCATTCTAGACAAACTTAATAAATGGACTAATCCAATAAAGTGAAGCATTTTAAAGTTCATACAGGAGATTGTCCCATACGCAGAGTCAGCATAGTTCGCCCAAGCTCCAGAAAAAGAGCACCTAAATGTTGCATTGCCATCCCAATTTGAGATGCCTCTGCTTGTATTTGCCCCCTTACTGAGGTATCCGAAGATCCTCCCTCTTGCTCCAAGCGCCCTGCAATGTGCTACAAAGTTGCAGCATTAAAAGTACCACAATCAGAAAAGCGGACAAAAGTGAACAGGAATCTCATATCCATTAAATCATCTCAAAAGTGTTAGCATACAATAAGTTATCTCCATCAAGAAATAGAACAGACTATAATCACATTTAAACCCCATTCAGTCAAATTATCATAAACTACATAATCTTTCATGAAATTGAGTGGCACTGGCCAATTCAGGCACAACATGCAATTGATTCATGTGCATTTCAGTGAGAAATGAAAGAAGTTCATCTGGAGACATTATCTCCACGGCACATATCTTGCCGCCTCCCTTGAGCACATATAAACATGTCCGTTGGGAAAAAAATAGAATCAGTGTAAAACTTTGAATAAAAGCTAGGGGAAGGAAAGGGAAACTCTTTCCCCAAAGAGATTTTTTTTTAATATTGTTGGTCAGCTAAATGAAAACTCACACATCAGCCTGTGAAAAGAATGACCGAAAAGCCATGATGGTCACCAATCAGTGTAGCAATAACCTCAGATCTGAGTAGAATATATTTTCCTCCTCTCAAGCCAACAAGCAAAAAGACATACTTCAAAAATTGATATGTACAAGGCATGCACATGTGGAAGAATGTGAAACCAAATAACACACGAGCAGAGAACTGTAAGACATCCTAACTAACAACCAAAGCAACAGGTGGCAATTGCATGGAAAATCATTGCCAACAACACCACTCATACAAAATGAGCACGAATAAAGTGCAAGAGATAATGCTCTGAATAAGAGCTTACAGAGATTGCAGCAACGGACTGGCCACCAAGAAGCCGCTCAGCATGACGCAGAACATTGCTTAACGCTTCTTGAGAAGGCAATCCCCGAGCATTGGGCCCTAGTTCTTCCAGATTGGGAGAGGGTGAATTTGGCTGATACCCTGATAAAGCAGATAATTATTCACTATGGACTCTGAATTTACTTGAAAAGACCAAAAAAAAAAAAAAAAAACCAAGAAGAAGAAGAGAGAAAGGCTATGTCCTAGAGGTAGAGATACCATTTTGGGTGAATGACTGCTCCATGCGGGACATGAACTCTGAAAGCGTGTTCAAAGAATCAGGAAGTGGCTGCAATTCAAAAGGAAAGAACATTCAAATACATCATCTACCGTGAAATGAAACTAAATTTTATGCATTACCGCATTGAGTGAAGGAATAGGTATTGCCGCTGTTGCTGCTGCTAAGGGAATTTGCACAACTTGAGGTGTAGACTGGATTGGTTGATTGGAAAATGATTGTCCACTTGATGGCTGATTTCCAGCTTGGTTTCGACCGCCAGCACCAGTTGCCTCAGACTCATTTCCATGGGGACCTCGACCAGGAACATTGAACTGTGAGCAACCAAATATTTAAAGAAGCAGGATTATTACTCATTGATTGAATATTCCCCAAGAGACCTGATTTATCAAGTTCCACGGGCAGAATCAGCAAGCAAACTATAGCACCGAATACTCATAAATAAACCGCTTCTATTAGTTCTTCACATTTTTCTTTAACGGTAAGGCAAGTTCTTTAACTTGCTTCCAGCTGGAAGCTGTAGTTACCACAAAATGCATAAAAGAAATCGCTCTAGAACCCAAAAAATGAGACATGGTCTAAAAGGAAGAGGAAGCTGTAATGACCAAATAAAGAATTCTGTCCCAGGGTAATCAACACAAATTTTCACTGAAAACAGACTCGTGCAGAATCAGGAATGCTAAAAATGTACAGCACCTCAGAGGAGTCACAGAAAAGGCTAAAAAATATGTGGATCTTTACACAGCTCTGTCTCAGTCAAGACTTGTATGATTAAGGAATGTGAAGAGCTGTCAAGGATGGTTACAAAGGTCATAAAACAAGCCCATGAGAAAGGAAAGTGTTTCTGTAGCACTCCAGCAATAAAATGCTTAGTCACTTTCACATCCACACACGTGTTCACCCCATCCAAAGAGAATAGCTGATGCAGCATAAGGTTAGTGAAAAAAAAAAAAAAAAAAAAAAAAAAAAAAAAAAAAACAGAGAGAGAGAGGCAATTGTTACCCACCGACATGGGGGACTGAATGTTGCCGCTACCATTTGCAGCAGTTAGACCACCAAGTCCAATAGAATTGAGAACAGCACCAATGACCTGAAAGTTTAAACCAAAAAGAATACAAAGAATTGGAACCAAGAACAAAATTCAGGATAAACTCTCACAAATGAACTACGATGAAATAATAAAAAATAAAGAAGCTATTTACCCGAGAGACGTCCGGGACAACACCTTCACCTTGATCCCCAACATTGAAGGTCCCAAGAACTACACTGTGGGAGATTTGCCCAATACGACTCCTGGGGGGACCAGCATTTGCATCATTCCCTGTAAATTCCCATCAAATAACAAGTTAAATTTTATCACTTGATTTCACTTGATACATTCTATATATACTACAATACCCAATGTTTTGTAAGTTCAACAACTTTTTCCACAGTAGCATTTTCAGGAAATGCTTAGTAAATTCATGCCCTTCTTCATAAAAATATGTCAAGACACTCTTAAGACATTTAAAAGTAACAAACACGTGAAGCTACTTAAAACAATGTTTTAAAAAGTTGGAACTAGGTAAAATTATGGTTGACGAAATAAGATTTGATTATACAACCACGGGCAGACTTCGAAAGAAAGATTAGGTCCTAAAAATCACAGCAAACCAAATTTTCTCTGCATAAAATAGGGTGTTAAAAGGGCACACTAAAGTCCGCAAGAATAAATGAAGCAGTAAGTGGTGCATGAAATTAGTGAAATTGTGATTATCACTATTGACAGCTACCTAACAATATGACTCAGCAGTGAGACATCTACCTCCATACACCAAACAATGGATCCTAGATGCTATAGGTTGAGAAGTTACATTAGGCATGGATCACTAGTATGCAGAATGGAAAAAAACAAAGTGGAACATCAACATGTCAAAAGTGTCGTATGATAGGGGTAGGCTTCCTATGATTATATGTTAAAATAAGAAATGATATTTTAGTTAAAGAATAAGATAAAAGTCTTGGATTATAACCTAAACGCACCCCAGAAATGCAAACAAAGCTTCCAGAACTTGCCAACCGTAAATGTATAAGAATAGGATGAAAAATAAGTACCTTGGTTGACATTACCACCACTAGGCTCGACACCCCCGGATGCAGAAGAAGGCTGTGACTGTGTTGGTTGCCTTTCAACTAAATGCAAAGTGTCACCATTTTCCACATCTTGTATGTGTTAAGGACTAACATAACAGCATTCTCCATATAAAAGAGGAAGTGGGTATGTTGACAATAATCTATGCATTTGAATCAACAGTATTTACTCAAATCCAGCAGCTAGTTTCATGATATTGCAAATGCAGAAACCACAGTAGCATAAACATAAACATTACTATTGTAAAGAAGAAAAGTTACAGAATATTGCTAATACAGTTTAACCAAAATACTTCTGTCACAGATCAAGATGAATGCAGCTATCACCTTCAATTTTCTAATAAATGAGCCAACTACTGCTTGCTATTGTATGAGAAGTAATGCCTAATGTATACTGAGATATATGGAACTTAAATGAGCGTCATTTAAGTTTGATGCAAAGTAGGATACGGTACTCAGAAAGAGGATGCTCATCCTTCAAAACCTTTCCCCTGAAAATCAACCTCTGCTGACCTACCGAGATGTCCATTGCATTGGCTATTTTTTCCTTGAATGCTGAAACCGGCACCTGGAACAGCTCCACAATAATTATTATGAGATGATGGATAAACCATACAACTCTCACACCAGGCAGTTATCAGAGTGTTTTCAGGCCAAATTTTTGTTATGAAAAATGCATACATGGAAAACTTAATCAAATTACATAAATGCATAACCTCAAGATTGGAAGTGTATAAGCAAGATGCAACTAGCATATTGTCACACAGAAAAACCTAGTGAAGCAGACAATGTCCACTTGAAAATGGGATAAGTACAGAACGTAAGGTTTAGGTCATTCGTCAATCCAACAATTAAGGATTTATTTTAGTCAATCGAAGACTTAAGGTAAAAATATCCCAAATCAGGTCTTGAGCTCGCCATCACTAGATTTCAGGTGTTGGAAATTTGGCGTGCCTTCCACATGGAATATTTGACCATTTGCCATGAGTCATTTCCGATAGCTGAACTCCACCAACAGCAAACTAGAGATCTGATTGTGGCTTTTTGAAAAACTTAAGTCTCCAGTTGATCAGAAATAAAAAAACCTTAAGTCCTACATTGACCATGGGTCAAAACCTTAAATCGCCTTTTTGCACTACGATTAAATTGCGTATATACATAATGTCGAGAACAGAAGTTTAACAGGAAGTGCAACTAGCATATCGTCACACAAAACAAGTTAGTGAAAGCAGACAGAGTTGATCTTTGGTCGCTTACATTTCTGTCCACCTGAAATTTGAAGATTCGTGAATCTAGAGTCTTTATGTTCAGCTCAATATTTGAATCCGAACTTTCCCCTGAGGAAAAACTGGTGCTGGAGGAACCCTCACCACTGAATTGTTCAGCCATGCTACCTGTGAAGCAACATAACCCAATCACAAACAGCATAACAAGAAATTCCATGAGGACAAAACGTCACCAGAGTAACAAGAAATTAATACGGGAGTTACGTCATGCTATGGACAACAGCCAGCAAGAATAGAGAAACTAATGGTTATGAGTGGATTAATAATAATTAATTAGTGTACTCCTAGTCACTCACAAAAAGTAATGATGGCAAGAAGTCATTCGATGAAAAATTGAACTGTGCCAAAGTAATGAAGATACCATAAACGGAGAGAGCAAAACCCACGTAAGTATTAAGAGAGTGACAAGGAAAGAGAAGGGAAGGCAGTATCTTTAATGCATAATACAAAGCGATCTATGCCGAAAAGTTTATGAAGCTTGACAATGCAGACAATAAAAAATCTCCGCCTCGAAAGGATAGCTCAACAATAATTTCTTTCAATAAACTGCGAGAATTGGCATAACTTATATAGTGCATCCCAAGCACTGGCTACGCACATAAAGAAAAAGCAAAAAGCATTCCGCGCGGCCCAACATCTTACAGTGGACATCAACAATCAAACAGTGTTTACGTGTTGCAATCCCCCAATCATTAAATGACTGTACACTAGTCGCGGAAATGATCGAAATCAGCCGCTTTTGAGGACTTCATTCTCGGCCAATGCCATACTAAAACTGGCTACAATCGATTCCAACGCCTAAAGCCAATAGCCTTGCTCGGGATGGCCGTACAAAAAACCCCTTATAAACCGATCAAGCCGGAACTAGGGCTTCGTTCCGACTAGAGCCTCACGAAACTGAAGCCAGCAAATTCCATCATGTAAAGCCGATGCACCATTTCTCCGCAGGGCCATGCTTAAACACCTCGATCAACCGATCAACAACCAGAAAATGACAAACGTTTCTTCTCCCGAATCAATGCTCCGAGAAACCCCTAACAGCAGCACCATCGAACGGAATCCGAAGCGCAAAAAAAAAAAAAAAAACCGCGCAGGCGGACGCGAACCGTACCTGGAGAGAACCACGTCCGGCGAGAGGAGGCGCCGATCTTGCGGGGGAGACGGAGGAGAAGGAGCCGAGGCGGGAGTTCTCCGATCGCGATCGCGATCGCCGGGAGGAAACGACGCGGCGGCGGCGCGGCGGCGCGTCGGCGAGTCGAGCCGAGAGAGGACTTGGGGGTTCGGGAGGAGGTCGCGGGGGGTTCGGGCAGAGTCGCGAGGAGCTCGTGTCCACGGTGTTATCGGTAGAGAAAGCGCTCGTTTATGAGCTCCGATTCCAGAAGGATCTAGAACGCACCGCTCCTGCGTCTCTCCGTTTTTTTTTTTTTTTTTGAAGAGTAAAGACCACGACAGAATTTGTTGTAGAAAAAAAATAAATAATTTTATAGGCTGTTTTCGTTAATTTTTCTTTATTATTCATCGCCGAGTTAGTAAAAGCAGTCCATTGAACTCTGTTGCTGTCAACGTATGGAGTTTTTGTTTTTTTTTGGGATCTGATTTAACGTATGAATTTAGGTAGCCATGGTTAACGTTTGAATTTGGGTAGCCATTTTTCTCATTTAATTTTAGATAATTTCTCAATTTAGACATTATTCCTGATTCCCTCATAAATACTGCCCTTCGCTTTCTTGTTCAGTACAAACAAAAATATCACGTGAAACGCTTTATTCTCTTACTCTTTCCGTTAGTTTTACATTTTTTAATTGTTTCTATACTGCCCGAGTAATGAGGTGTGCGCTAATAACGTCCATTGAATCATGGAGATTAGCGAAGTTTTTCCTGCTGCACTCTTCAAAAGGCGGAAATTAACCCTAATGATAGTTGCTTGGTCAAGACTTGAGAGAGAAATATAGCCGGGACATGTCACGGTCATATTAACAAGAGTAGAAGATCGGTTCCCAAGATATAATCAATCAGCCAAAACACCAATAATTGCCGACTCAAAGAAGAAATTCTAGAATCCTCTGACAAATTTGGAAGGAAAGTAATAGATCTCATCTCTTGTCATATGAAATGGTTCTCTTATGGGGTCATCCAAGCTTGCATCCTCAATCTTGGTGGTTTTTAACAAAGCCCAAGAACAGTTGCACTCGAGAAGGCACTACAATTCAACATCCCAATCGAACGGATGGAAAAGCACCAAAACTTGGAGATATGTAGATGGGGCTTATTTATCAGAGAAGAAACGAGGAGCTTCGGCTTTCACTGTTAGAGATTAAGAAGGAAACATAGAGCCCGTTTGGTTCGGGTTTGGGAAAATGTTCTTAAGAAAATACAAATACTTTTGAGCTAAGGATGTTTTTCGAAATGCAAATATTATTTGGTAAATTATAATTGTAAAGTGCATTAGAAAAATTTTTTTATCTTAAATGCCGTTCGGTAAAAACTACATTTCGTAAAGAACTCTTGTCAATTTGAGCTACCATTAGTGGGCCAAAACAGATATCGGATAACCTCACCTGAAGTTGGGTGATCTCAGGTGATGCTTGGGTCACAAGATACTTAGGCCAATGTTAACCTAGGTCTTGTGACTCAAGTGGCAGTTGCTAGGGTCATGCGACATCAAGTGACAATCATTGTCCTCTGTTCGGCTCCTCCATGCAAACTGTGGAGAAGATGAATATGAATAGTGAATATGGCCAAGATTTGCATTTCGAGAGTGTTACTTCCCAAAAGACCTCTAGATCGATCTTGGGCTAAAAGCCTTTAAAGGCCTTTGGGAATAAATTGCATTTCCTCAAAATTAAGCAAAAAATGAACCAAACATTATTTGCATTTGTTCAAGGGATGGAAGAGTTCCAAAGTCTATTTGGAACGCTGAACCAAATGGGGCCATAGTAAGAGGAAAATCACTAAGCTTTCCATGTAATTTAGCTATACATGTTGTAGCGACCCCAACTACATCTTTAGAGTCACAAGTGATCGGTGTTATTTTTGCAACATCTGACGCGTGTTGCCATCCCCTTTTTTATTTAATTATTTATCTTTTCATTAAGTATATACGAAAACGTACATATAACACCCAGACAACAATAAGTAGCCAAGAAAACAACAATTTGCAAACACATAATTATATCAATTCAATTACAAGCCTTTCTATCACGGATCATTATATTTACAACCACTACATCTTCTATGCTTAAAAGTCGGAGACTGCAACTCTAGAACTAGTGTGAGACCTCTATGTCTATAATTTTGAAAAATAATAGGATCAGTTATAAACTCAATAAGTAAAACCCACTACTTTTCGGGTGGAAAGATGTCTCGCTTGTCAACAAGCACATAACTTATTCCAAACACATGTCGATGGTAGATTAATAGCAAAACAAAAGCTATGTATTAGTTACTAATATGAGAGATCCTCATTCTATAATATGCAAGCATTAACCAAGATCCATTACATAAGATGAGAAACTCATTCCTCACTCAATAATATGCAAGCATAAATTAAAATTCATCCCACAACATGAGGAACTCATGTCTCACTCAATAATATGTAAGCATAAGGAATTCATGCATATGTGATTCATTAATTAATAGCCAAAATCCATTCACTCTTTTGGAATCCATCGGGCATCTGAAATTCATTAGAACACGTCACCTAATCTAAGGGTGACGACGATCTTTCGACAATAAGTTTGTCGAGCAACATCGCCTAAATCTGTTGGTCAAAAGCTAGACATTAGTCCCTTATGTGACTACATTAGGCATCACAATTCGGTTTTTATCTTCACTTTTAGTTCAAAGGCCCGAAGGCATGTCATGCATAAGTATGTGAAATGACTTACCAAAATAGAGATGTTGATCATACCAAGTGCGAATCAAGGATCGTGACCTAATCTGACACATTTGAGCACCGATTTACAACCTAGCTTGACTCGGGAACTATATATCTTAATATCGCACCGAGACCATGATAGAATAGCCCATTATGACATGATCACTGACCTAATACCAAACTTGTCTCGGAAATGCTACACATCAATATCGCATTGAGACCATGAAAAGACTGGCTTGTGGTGATATGTTCACCAATCTAGTACCAAAATTGGCTTATGAACGATACGCCTCAATATTGCATCGAGACTAAGAGAGAACCGATTTGACATGATCCCACGTGCGTTCAAGGAGTATGAAACCCCTTTTAGAGCTCAAGGCATGAAATAGAACATGCGCTTGTAGAAATTGGTTTAAAGTGGATTTATAAAACACTAGTGAGCTTTTACTAAACACCTTTCAAAAAAGGTTAGGATTGAGGTAAAGTCAATGCATAATAAAGCAAGCATAAAAACTAAGCCACGCCCAATTTAACTCAAACCAAGGCATAATAATTGAGTGCCAAATACTTGGAGTGCCAAAATTTGGTATGAGAGGACACTTAAGTGTCAAAAGTTTGGAAAGTAACACTTCAGTCCAAACTTGGAGCAAAACTGATCAGTTAAGTGCCAATGACAAAAAAAATCCGACTAAAATGCTGATGTAATGATTTTTCGATGAGGCAAGTGCAAAACGATGTTGTTTTGTACGCCAACGTGGTTAGACAAGTGTAAAAACGATGTCGTTTTGCTACTGACATGAGTAAATAATTAATATAAAAATTCATTAAATTAAATTTAATACCAAAATAAAAAATTATATAAAAAAAAGATGTAAGATGATGAATAGTTGCAAGCAGCTGAGGGCTTAGCCTTCGTCGCTGTAGCCTCCCCGCCATCATCGGGAAGGGTCGGCGATAGTGGGGAGAGGGCTAGGGCTCGGTGACCCCAACCGACTTGAGGTGAGGGTCGTGGCCCTTCCCCAGATTCGACAAGGGTCACCAGCCCTCACTCAGTTGAGCCAAGGGCTACCGCTCGCTGGGGAGATCTCGGTCGACCCTTTCCCATTGTCGTTGGCCCTTCCTGGTGATGGCAAGGAGGCGGCGGCGATGAGGGCTGGGCCCTCAACCAATTTAATTAATTTACTTAATTTTTAATATTAAAATCCAAATCCGCGCCAAAACGATGTTATTTTTGCATTTCTTTGTTGAGTCAGCTCTTCGGCGAGCCATGTAGGTGAGTGAAATTAATAAAAAATTGACATATAGGATTTCAGGTGATATGGCACTCGAGTGTCCTATTTTTAAAAAAAAATGACACTTAAGTGTGACTTTCTTAACTTTTGGCACTTAAATGTACTATCGTGCCAAATTTCGGCAGTACTTTTGCCCATAATAATCAAGCACAAGAACCGGGTCATTTCTAAGTCAATTCAAGCGAAAGCCCAATAAGCAAGAACTGAACTCAATCAAAGAACAAAGTCTAAACCAATCCAAACAAACATAAACTGAACTTCAAGCAAACAAGAACAAGTCCCAAATAATTTCAATCAATGACTTGCTACACGCTTGGATTAGCTTAACACAATGTCCTAACTAAATATTAGTAAGTTCTACTTACAACTTTCTAAGCTGGCAGCCTTGAAACGACGACGTCGACAAGCATGGCGACAAGGACACCTAAGCGGAGAGGGGGCCAAGTTTGAGAAAAGGGAGGGAGGTTGGTCGATGGTAAAAGAGAATGAGAGGAAGGTGGGCTTTGGTGAGGTTTGTGTTGGGGTGAATGAGTTTTACTCATATTTATAGGCTTTCCCCCAAGAACGGTCTTAACGGGCCATTAATTACCGCAACTTAGGTGGAAAGTGCAAGGGCAAGATAGCCAACTTTCGAGTGGTTCACCTAGCCTACTATAATGGCCTTTAATTATTGAATGGTTACACTTGTCTTTCCCCCTTAAGTCATTTAATGAGCCTCCATCTTTCCCACGCCCTGCAAGAGGCAGAGCAAAAGTCTGAGAGTGAGTGTAGAGTAGGACTGACAAAAAAAAAAAAACTAGATCAAGAAGTATTTAAGAGGGGTCTTTCTTGATCACTAAGCCTCAAAATAGGGTGCGATTATGTCTAAGCAGCTTGGGGTATCTCAATATGGCATTTAAGAATTAGACTCTAAGCTTAGGTATGTTACTCTCCCATTCTAGGGTGAAAAATAGTTTTGAGCAATTTTCGAAGTTAGTGTCATTACCTTATCAAATTGGCTTGAAAAATTATGAAATTTCAATATGTTGTAAAGGAGATCTTAATAACATTTTTCATGAAGGAAGCTAAGTTAAATTCATGCTATGGAAAGAACAGCAAATCACTAAATAGAACCCAACAATTTGCCCATTAAGTAGGTTCGATGACTATAAAGAAAGACTCATTTAGAAATCCAAATCATTACAAAACTCTTTCAAATTTTTATATGTTGTAGACATGGATGTCCTTTAAAGTTTTCTTATGAAGGAAGCATGTCAAATTCGATAGGCTAAATATTAAGCCTTCACCCCAACCATTTCACCTCAAAAAAAAAGAAAAGAAATTTAAGTACTTTGTAAATCAAGATATTTTGAACAACTTTCATGGATAACATTTCTCCAAACTCAAACTACAAAAAGCCCTATAAAGTTGGCAAACAGCAAAGGTCCAACAGTTTAAAAAAACCAAAGGTGGCAAATCTAATAGGGGAGAGGTGGCATCCTACTTGGTCTTGAGTCAAGAAGCATTAATGGTTGGATAACCTTATCTTCCAATCTTCCAATTAGGTTCTTAGTTAGTTTGGACACTTCATCTTGGTTATTGAATGGCTAAATTCCAAAAGATATTAATGTAGGCTTATCTTGAGTCTAAAGTTTGAACTTGACCTTACCTCTATCTCTATTTCTAGGTGTGTGGCTCTCTTTGTGGGCTCCAAAGTCCGCCTTTCACACTTAGTCATTAGAGTATGATTAGACCTAAGCTATAGGAACACATGTTCTTTAGTAGCCCACATTTCATTTAATAAGTTTACACGTGTTCACATTTGTTCACACTTGTTTTCCTAAGAAATTTTGACTAATCTAACGCCTAGGTGTCTCCTTCATTAATGGTTTCAAATCTAAGTCTAGTCTTATCTTTCAAGATAAAAGGCTTAACATGCCAAGTGTCCATGATCTTTAAATTACTATGTGATGAAGGTATTAAATGCAACTTGGAAAAATATAAAAGTTTTTAAAGTTTTGTCATTGGGCAGGAATTAATCGAATTTGACCATGATCGACCATGTTATTTGGCCCAAGATTCGTGCTTAAGCCATGCCCAAATGGAGTCGGATACAACCAGGCTTCATCGGCCAAATCGAGCTCGAGCCTCCCTTTATTGGGTAAAGGGGTTTACAACTAGGTTCGTTGGCTAGGCCTTGGGCTAGTCAACTGATCTTGTGGCTAATCCCATGGTCATTCCAATGTCTTATGCCAAGAGTCGTGGTCAGTTTGAAATTAAATCGCGTTGAGTTTATTCGATCCATGGTTAATTATCAATTGTCATGTAATAGTGTGGGATCAATCAATCCGTCTCGATTCACAATTGCTTTGGATTGACTCATGGTCATCCATGACCAGTACAACGACTAGGCGGAATCACCCATGATTGGTATATTGACCGGGTAGAATCAAGTCATGACTGTTTGCCGATCCATGAGGGTATGTAATCGTCCCACAACCAATCCTTATTGTCAAACAACTTTTCCATGGTCGAATACTTTATAACCAAACCTTTGGTCGCTAATTCCTAAACGAACTAATTGACTCATGACCGGCCCTCAAGTTGGCTCATGGTTTAGTCTCGCTATTGGTGTACCGGTCATTGGCCTACTAGTTAGGGCCAAAATAAGTGTAAAAAATGAGGGTGTTACACATGTTAAAACCCTTACGATGCGAGAAGCTCTTAGTTATGTTGTCCATCCAAGAGAAAAGGAACATTTTAAAATGGACAATAAAACTGTCTTTGAAGTATTATGGGTGCATTTGATTCAGCTTTGGAGGTAAAGAATTTGGAAAAATACAAGGATTTTAGATCAAAGGGGTTTTTCAAAAGGCAAATAGTGTTTGGTAAAGTAACACAATGAGAAGCAACTTTAACTTAAAAACCATTTAGAAACATTACACTTTATAGATGACTTTTGTTTTTTGTTTTTTGTGTGTAAACTCAACTGCTCACAAGCCAAATCGGTTCCTAAGCAGCCTCACTTGAGGTCGCCTAACCCTAGGCAGGGTCGCTTGGGTCGTGCGACCTCATACGAGGTTGGTCGGCAATTAGATTTGGCATCATCGGCCGCTTGAACCCTTATCGGTGAGGTTGTGTGAGGTTGAGACATTTCGGAATTATGAAAGTTGAGTGAAGGCAAGATGGAAGAAAAAAAATGTATTTACATTTTGAAAATACTCAAAACTTAAAGCATGGATCTACCTTGGGTTAAAAACTTTTAAAGGCTCTTGGAATTGTAATTACATCTTCCCAAAACTCTCCAAAAAGTTTGCTACCTAATTGGCTTTGGGAAAGTGTTCTTAAAAGCATCCGTATATATGTGTCAAAAGAGCGTTCTTAGGATTATTCATCGCACCTTACAAAATTGCAGAGGCTTTATTGGATAAATGACCAACTTAACCTTATTTTGGTGTTTTGGCAACCAATTGGAATGCAACTCGTGAGAGAATGGGTACTTTACATGCTTTTTGGTCTTTAGATATATACCTCATAGTTTTAACTTTTTAAACTTCTTCTTGACTCATTGAAGCTTTTATGTACTCTTTAGTTGCTTTGCAATGAAATGAAATATATTTTTTGACATATATATATACGAGGAGCTACTTGGGTCGATGTGTAAAGTACACCAAATTGCTCCATTTAATTTGGCAAAAAGGTGGGAACATCATTGTTTTGCCAATTTGGTCAATCCATAGGACAAGAGCATTTGGGCCAGCAATTTCTAGGAAAGGATCAACAAAGGATTTGAGGGATGATGTTGATTCTTATGTGTACAGTCAGAAAATAAGTACTAAAGCATAATCTTTCTTTGGTCTTTTCATAGATAAAGTTTTTGACGTTTGGGGGTTATCTGTTTTGCGTTTCACTGTTCATCTCCTCTCTCAAGACAAGTGATCGTGCATTGTTCACGCCGACTGGTTCCCTGCTCGGCCTGGACGACTTAGCCTTCCTCTTGCTCCGATTTTTGGGGGTTTTCTTCCCCTCACCTTCCTCCATCTTCCCTTTGAGTGGATTCGTTCATTTTCTTCCCCAAGATGAGATCTCCGCTACCCTCCTCGGCTCTGATTCAACTATCACTTGCTGGAGCTCCTTCTCGGCTCTGGTTCGACTGTCACCTATGGGGGCTGCTTGTGCTTGGGCCCTCTCGGCTCTGGCTCGAGACGGCTGTGGAGGTCCCACGTGTCTTTGCTCTGGTTTGGACGTCGCTTGCTGGAGTCCCGCTTGGCTCTGGTTTGAGACTCACAGGAGCTGCTCGTGCTCGAGCCTTTCTCGACTCTAGTCTGAGGTGGCTATGGTGGTCTAGAGTGTCCCTCCTCCTCGTAGCTCGACCTAGTATGGAGCTCCTTACATTGGTTGGTATATAGAGTTTTGTTGACTACTTGATGATTCTACGGGGCTCAATGGCCTCTTCTTCGGCGGAACCTCAGCTAGGTGGTGGTAAGGGGAAGGGCCTGAGTTCCCCTTCTCACAAGTCTGTGGACCGGCAAGCTAGTAAGTCGGGCCAGCAATCCCAACCCGTAGGAGGGTCTTCTTTGACAAGGGATGGCTCGAGCCGTGGGCCGATCTCTCAGCCTCTTCGGGAAGGCCGATCTCGAGGATGAAGTCGAGTTCGGGCTCCTACTAAGAGGGTCCCAAGCAAGCCAGCAAGCTCTTCAAGGCCCCCCCAAGCCTAGTCGTGGGCCAATGTGGCGCGGTTGGCCATAAAGGGTTACGAGCTATCCTATAGTCCTTCTGCTGCTGTTGTGAGGGAGAAAGCGGTTGTAAATCTGACGGGAGAAGTTCTGCAGGCTGCGGATCCCAAATAGAAGGAATTCTTGGTAGGTTATTTTGTTGGGAGAAGGCTTCATTTTCAAATGACCGAACAGACTTTGAAGAATACTTAGGGGACAAAGCTAATAGATATGTTGGCCGATGACCAAGGGTTCTACTATTTCCATATCCTGGACCTGGTGTTCTGAAGGAAGATCCTAGAGGAGGGACCAACCACTGTTGCTCGGATTCCCCTTATTTTACAACAATGGAAACCTCTTATGGAGTTGAAGAAGGCTAAGCAAACCTCCGTTTTGGTATGGATAAGACTCAAGAACCTTCCCCTCGACCTGTGGTCCACACCGG
Organism: Eucalyptus cladocalyx; assembly: GCA_017140615.1. NCBI lineage: Eukaryota > Viridiplantae > Streptophyta > Magnoliopsida > Myrtales > Myrtaceae > Eucalyptus > Eucalyptus cladocalyx. The sequence goes on from CM029521.1 coordinate 16,765,671, forward strand.
CGATTAGTGCTATAGCCAGCTCCGTTGGCAAACCCCTTCATGTGGATCAACGAACTGAGGATATGAGGATGATTTCCTTTGCCAGAGTGTGCGTGGAGATCCAAGTTAATCAGCCAAGAGTTTCGACAGTTGAAGCGAATGTTGATGGGGTCACTAGGTCCATTGCTGTGGATTATGAATGGAGGCCCCTTGAATGCTCCAAGTGTGGGGTCTTTGAACATAAATGCGATGCTACCCCTCCCTCGTTCGGCCTCTTCCTGCTCCTTTAGACGCTGCTCGCCCCCTTGACCAGCCTTCCGGGGCTCCTGAAGCCTCGGAGTAGGGCTGGAAGCAGGTTACGAGCAAGAAGAAAAAGGCTCAACAACCTTTGGAGGGGACTCCACCCAATTCCATTAGTCCGAGCGAAGGAGAGAGGTATTTGAAGCTCAAGACTGCGGTTGTGGAGAAGAGACTGCCTGGTACATATTCACGCAAGCCCCCTAGGGGACCTTTAATTATTTCGGAGCAGGTTGATACTATTCCAACTACTTCGGTTAAAGCTATCACCACTTTGGTGCCGGTAGACACTGTAATGCCCTGCCTGGAGGTTGTAGAGAGCTCAGGCATCTCTTTTTCGGAGGATGATCTTCTCTCCCCTAGCCCTTCACCGAAGGTATCTGTAGAGGATAAGAGGCCTGCTGAGACGCTGGAGCCTCCTCCTTCGACTATACAGGACAAGCTGCTTGATATTACCTCGGATCCTCCTCCTTCGACGGTCCGAACAGCCCCGCCTTCTACTAGGCATAGCTCCTCTAAAAAGAGGTAATGCTCTTGCCCTCTCTATTGTATATATATGTACATAGGTTGCTAGAACATTAGCGGGCTTGGTGCCCCTATTAAGCAAGTAGAAGTGAGGAACTTTGTCTTGACGAGCCGGTTGGCTTTATCGGGGTAGCTGAGACTAAAATTCCTCACAACCTCTTCAATGCCATCTTTGAGAATTTGATGTTGAATTGGTGTTGGCGGGCTAATTCTGAATACTCTAATCGGGGTAGGATTTGGGTTGGTTGGGATCCTACTATGGTTTCCTTTGAAGTTTTATCGGTCTCGGATCAGATGATTCTTGGGAAGTTTTGCTGGTTGGAGACCGAAGTGGCTTGCTATGTCTCTTTTATTTATGCCGAGCATTCTTTTTCTACTCGTCGACCTCTTTGGGAAGATTTGGTGGCGAGAAGCTATTCTTTGTAGGACGTGCCTTGGCTTGTTTTGGGAGACTTTAATGCTATAAAGGATCCATCGGACAGACTGGGTGGCTCGGACCTTTGGTTACCATGCTTCGATGAATTTCGACAGTGTCTGGATCAAGCAGAGCTGGATGACCTTCGTTATGTGGGGTTTAGATACACTTGGTTGACTTCTTCAGGGCCCTCTCAAAAGATGAGGAAGATCGATAGAGTCTTGGTAAACCCTAGTTGGAGCCAAGGTTTTTCCTTTTCGTAAGCGTCATTCCTTGCGTTTGGGATTTCTGACCACTCACCTATGGTGGTTAAGGTGGAGAACCCAATATTGCGGAAAAGACCATTCAAGTTCTTCGACTTTTGGATTCAACACCCGTACTTCGACTCAATTGTGAAGCAAGTTTTGGAGAATCCGGGTTATGGAGTGCCTATGTTTAGGTTGGTGCATAAGCTAAAGATCTTGAAGGGTTGGCTCAAGTAGTTGAATAGAGATTCCTTTGCCAACATCTTCGAAAGGACTTTTGAAGCGAGGGAAGCCTTAAAGCAAACTCAAGTTGACCTCCTCAATGACCCCACCAGGATGGTCCTCGCGAACTTGGAGAGGGTTCAGCAACGTACTTTAGTGGAGCTTAGGTCTTAGGAAGAGTCGTTCTTTAGGTAGAAAGCTCGTATAAGATGGCTCAAGGAAGGTGACCGGAACACAAAGTTCTTTCACTAGTATGTTAGTAAGAGACAACTAAGAAACAGAATTCTCTATATGGTAGACTACTCAGGTAACCAAATCACTGAGCCTCATCTGGTCCAACAGCATTTTGTGGAGAATTTTTGTGATCTTCTTTTGCCAAGGATGGAGCTAGACACCCGTCAGGTTTCGGAGATTCGGGAGGTTATCTGCTCTCAGCTGAATGATGACCAGATTACCTTTCTTGCTCGCCCTGTGGCTGATCTTGAGATTCGAGATACTCTTTTTTCCCTTGCCAAGGGTAAGGCCCCAGGTCCAGATGGCTTCATGGTTGAGTTCTTCAAGGAGAATTGGGATATGGTGGGTCAGCTGGTCATGGAAGCCGTGAGGGACTTTTTCACCTCGGGGAGGCTTCTTAGAGAAATCAATAACACCATTTTGGTCATGGTTCCGAAGGTTTCCAATGTGACTACCGTTGACGACTATAGGCCTATTGCTTATTGCAACACGGTCTACAAGATTATTACCAAAGTGTTGGCGAATAGGGTTGCAGCAGTGCTAAAAGACCTTGTCAATGCGTCTCAAAGTGCCTTCGTCAAGAGAAGACGAATCAGGGATAATATTCTCTTGGCGCACGAAATTTTCTCTGGGTTCCATGTCGAACCCTATTCTCCCAAGTGTGCTATCAAAGTCGACTTTAAAAAAAAACGTATGATTCCGTGGATTAGTGGTTTCTCAAGAGTGTACTACTTGCTTTTTGATTTCCTAATCGATTGGTTCACCTCATCATGACCTGTGTGAGGACTCCTCGGTTTTCCATCATGTTGAATGGAGAGCTATATGGTTTCTTCCCTAGTGGGCGAGGCTCATGTCAGGGAGACCCCATCTCTCCCCACGTTGGTTATGGAGGTGCTCTCTGGAATTCTTGAGAAGTGCTCGCTACAGTCGGATTTTAGATTCTACTGGAGATGTAGGTCTACTTGCCTCATGCACTTGTTCTTCGCGGATGATGTCTTCCTATTTTGCGAAGGCCACCTGCCATCTGTGAAGCTTCTCAGGGATGGTCTCCATATGTTTTCTTCTTGAAGTGGACTTCTCCCAAACTCAAGGAAAAGTGAGGTGTTCCTCTCAGGAGGCCTGTTGACCTTAAGAAATCAAATCCTCCTGGAGCTTGGCTTTGTTGAGGGTAACCTTCCACTTCGGTATCTTGGGGTTCCAATCATCACATCGAAGCTCCGGAAGGCAGATTGCGTTGAGCTTGTGAGGCACATCACCTCTAAGGTACAGTCTTGGACTCATCAGTTTCTTTCTTTTGTTGGCCGACTTCAGCTAATTAGGTCAGTCCTCCATGCCATTCAAGCTTTTTGGGCAAGTGTCTTTATTCTTCCTGCAGCTGTGCTAGACCAGATAGAGCGTATTCTTAGACAATTCCTTTGGAAGGGACCTGAGTTGGGCAGGGGGTGCCAAAGTCTCCTGGGAAGATGTATGCCTTCCTAAAGTGGAGGGAGGTCTTGGTATTCGGAGATTGAGTGAGTGCAATAAGGTGGCCATGCTCAAGCATATCTGGAATTTATTTTCAGATGTAGAGTCGTTATGGTGTAAGTGGGTCCACTCGACCTTCTTAAAAACCAAGAACTTCTAGGTAGTTAAAAAGCCAACTTGCTGCTCTTGGGCGTGGAAATTTTTTTTACAACTCAGGACAGATTGTCGACTTCACTTCCACTGGAGGTTAGACGATGGCTTATCAGCGTCGCTCTGGTTCGATAATTGGCATCCCAGGGGTCCTTTGAATCTATATTTCACGGATCCCCTCATTTATAGCTTCGGTCTCTCTAGGCAGGCTTTGGTTGCCAATCTCTTCTCTGAGGATGGACAAGCTATCAGATCAGAGATTGAGTCTTAGGGTTCGCTGCTTCCTTCCTTGTCTAGAACCCAAGATCGGTTCTATTGGAGGGAGGACTCGACGGGCTTGTTCTCGGTGGCCTCGGCTTGGGAGGCCTTAAGGCGGAAGAAGGTTAGAGTCAACTGGCATTGTTTCATTTGGAGTAATGCCATCCTACCTCGATACCAACTGAACCTGTGGCCCATCACCAAGAGGAGGTTGCCTACACAATCTCTTCTCATGTCTTATGGTAGGATTGATGCTGCTTCCCGCCCTTTTTGCAACGAGGTGCCTGATTCTATCAATCATCTCTTTTTTGGTTGTCGCATTACCTTGAGTATTGCCTTCTTTTGGGCTACTAGATGCAATCTCCCTTGGACCAACAGGACTTGGGAGGAGACTCTCAGTTGGGCCATTACCTTGCTCATTGGCAATGATTTTTATAAGTGTGTTGCTCGATTTTCCTTTGGGGCGCTGTGTCACGTCATTTGGAGGAACATGAACAATATTCTTTTCAGGGGGGATGTGACATCCCGATTTTACAATTCTATTTTCAATAAATTGAGACGGGCATTTCGTTGGCACGTATATAGTTCTTTTCCTTGAGTCGGCCACTCATGTGAAAACTAATTTATCGGGTGAAGCCATTAAGAGTTTCTAATGCATCAGACTCGAGAATTTGACCAGGAAGCGATCTTTCGACCGAGCTAATCTGCAAGGGTCATTACGGCACAATTAAAAATCGATTAGAGATCGAAGATAGGTCGACTCGACAGAGGCATGTGATCAGGTGTGGGTGATTCCACCAGATCGCACAATTCTTGTTGATCGGTACTGGACCGACTTTTCTATCGATTGGATACCCTGTGTTCGTATTTGAAACATTGAGATTACCCCGACAATCGAAAGTCGCCAATGTTTCAAAGATGTACATTGTGGCTTGCGATGATCAACCACAGGTCAAATGCATGAAAATTTCTAAAGGCTACCCGGTAGGTTGGGCCGCGCTAGTATCGTGCCAAAGTGAAATTAATCGTGGAATTGAGATCGAATTCAGAAATTGGAAGTTTGGGTGTGTCACAAATCATTTTAGGAATATTCAAGCCGAGTTTTTCAACAAAATAATCAGAGAACGGCTAATTTGGCTCGAGAAATTAGTAGGCCCGTCTTTGGTCGCCCTTTTGGGACTTAAGTTGGTTCTACGGACAAGTGAAGATGTGAATTGAAGTGCGGTGACATTGGATTAATTTTATGGACTTCAATTGGACTCAATTGGAAGAGAATTGATGGGAATTGAAGAAATTGGATGTACAAGAATTGGACCTCGGCAGAAAAATAAAATGGACCCATTGGAATAAAGTTGTGGGAGATAGTGGAGTGTGATGTCATGCATGAGGTTATGGTGGGCCAAGTTTGTGATGACCTAAGAGAGAGAAAGTGAGAGAGAGAGAGAGTGAGGAAAAGGGAAAAGCGGTTCTTCTTCCTCCCCTCTCTCCTCCATCGACCGAACCCCCATCTTCCTTCTTCGGCTGCTCGGTTCCATGGAGACCGAAGACCAGAGGAAGCATCAGCCATCGTCGCACGCCTCTCGCCACCGTCGCCGCCCAAGCGCCGCCGCCCGCGCACCCCGCCGTTCATGTGTCGACCGCGTGCCCTCTGCCCCCTTCTCCCTCTCTGTTTTGTTTGAAGACAGCAAATGCAGAAGCAGTAACCTCGTCCCACCAAAACCGGAGCCAAGGCCGTCGTCGCCATGCGCCATCGTAGCTTCGCAACTGCCCAGCCACGCCGTCCACCCCCGTCCAGTCGAGCTGCCGTTCGCAAACCGCCTGGCCAGCTGCTGTTCGGTGGTCTTGAGGGACGGTAGAGACTCACCAGAGCTCCCTCTGACCACCTCCGGCCACCATGAAGCCTCGCCTAGGTCCGATTCAGCTCCTCCGCCCATTCCCGACCCCAACTAGCCCCGGATCTGCCCTCCTTCGCCTCCAACCAGCAGCGCATAGAGAGTGCAGAAATGGGTATTGCAGCAACTGTTTGGCCTGTTTTGGCCGCCTTCCCGAGCCCGGATGCTCGGCTCGCTTTGAGGAAAGTTGATCCTCGCGTCGTCCTCGTCGTTTTGGTCCGCTTGGCTCGCTAATCCGGTGAGTTTAGCTCACTAAACCTCGCTTAGAGGGTTAATTATGTTTTAGGTGTGCTTAGCTTAAGTTAATTAAGCTTATGTTGTTAGTTTAGTTTATTTAATTGTAATTTAGATTAAGATGTTTGTTTAATTTAAAGCATGTTTAATTAAAGGTTAAGAGAGTTTATTTAATAATAAACATTGATGTGACATAATAGGTTTTACTTTTGATTTATTTAAATGTTTCGAAATTATGGAATTTATAATATTATATTATATTCCGAAATTATTAAAATATTATTTTAAAAAAAAACGGAAAAATTATTTTTGACCAAAATTGCTCGTAATTTCGTGCCGATCGCTGCTTGTGTATTCGGATTTTGAAATTGATGGTTGGATATTATAAATTGAGTGTGGATGATGAAAAATATGGATATTATTATTTAATTAATTTTCGGAATAAATTTAATTATTTATTAAATTTCGAAAATTTAAATCGGGACCTTGTTCTCTCGAATTTCGTGCTTTGATCGCTGCTGTGTATTTAGAATTAGAATTTGATTATTGATTGTGGCAAATGGAGTGTGATTGTGATAAATAGGGATTCTTTATAAAATTCTAAGTGTGGAAATTGAAGGGAGATTGGCCGTGATTAACCACCTATTAGAGGTCGTGTCCAATGAGGCCGTGATGGACCACCTATGAGAGGTCGTGCCTAATAGGGCAATGATTGACCACCTATTAAAGGTCGTGCCCAATGAGGTCGTGATGGACCACCTATTGGAGGTCGTGCCTAGTGAGGCCGTGATGGACCACTTATGAGAGGTCGTGCCTAATAGGGCCGTGATTGACCATCTATTAGAGGTCGTGCCTAGTGAGGCCGTGATGGACCACCTATTAGAGGTCGTGCCCAGTGAGGCCGTGATGGACCACCTATGAGAGGTCGTGCCCAGTGAGGCCGTGATGGACCACCTATGAGAGGTCGTGCCCAGTGAGGCCGAGATGGACCATCTAATCAAAGGTCGTGTCGAGTGGGGCCGTGATTGCCACTGGTTATTAAACCTTCCTATAGGGCTGTGATTGAGAGCAATGATTGATTTGCTAGAATGACATGTAATCGGCCGAGTTGATTGATCGCTGAGACGATCCAAGTGGTTGAACTGTTATGATGATGTGATTGTGCTGCAGTTGTTTGGTTATTATAATTGCACGTGGTTAAATTATATAAATTGTGCTAACCTGCAGATGAAGATTAATGCGAGGTAAGTCTTTGTGTGATGTGGCTAGGCCACCCGAGGCGTATTTTCTTTCTAATAGGGGTTTAGGGGGTTGAACTTGCTGAGACATTATCTCATCCCGGTTTGGGGATTACAATTTCAGGACCCTGATGGACAGAGCGGCTAGATAGCTTTGGTTGGCCTTGAGGAGTTGAAGATGTGAAGTCATAAGGATTGGAGAATGTGTCATGCTAGTTGGTTTTAGGATAATTCCCCTTTCGTCGAGCTAGTCTATTTTGTAGACAGTCCAGTGTTGTATTTAACCATTTGTGTTTGTAAATGAGTGTTTGGTATTGTGATTGATTGCCTGCTTTTCTATCCCAAGTTAAATGTTGTCAGGGGATTTGTTCCGCTTCCGCATGCGTAAGTAAATGAATGGGTCGGCGACATATCTTGGGATGTCGCATATTTGATCGACCGCAGTGGGATGTGTGCGCGCTCGGGGTACGAGGCGTGACATCCCTATTTAAGTGGTATCAGAGCATGGTCTGTGTATGGAGTGATACGGTGCAATGAGTCATGGGATAGTTAGTAAGAAAGCCTTTTAATATGCTGATGCATGTGGTTGATAGCTGTTTGGTAATGTGTTTGTGGGGTCACTCAAATTCTAACTTGATGTTGGAATCGGAAAAACAGGCGTCTATAAAGAGCCTGTAGGATAAGTGACCAGGAGTGGAGGACTCCTTGGAGAAGGTCGGTAAGACCTATACCTCGGGGTAGGATGCTGACAAGAGTCGGTACCCGAGGTAGAGCGCAGGCTTAGACCAGCGTGAGTGTGAGAGTACCGTTGCAAGTCGGTACTATGAGTGTAGCAGCACCGAATGATCCTAGGCTTGTCGGGATTGTTTAGGCGCTAGTGTTCCTTGGAAGCTCGTTAGGTCAGTAAGCTCAGGATTGAGCCGCCGCTGTTGCCATTGTTTCTACCACTACCAGTGTTGTGACCGTTGTTGTTGCCGCGCCTGTTGAGGCCCAATCTGGAGTTGTGATCGAGGATCAAGCCTCTGTATCTGAGTCAAAGTTCAGTTTAGACAGATGTAGAAATCAATTGGGGAGAAAGGTCGATGTCAGAAGAAAGGTGCCTTGTTTCACCCAATCAGAAGAGTAGAATTGAAAAGTTAGAGCTTAACTCACTAGATGTGTGTCGTGTTTGTAAGAAAAGGCACGGATCAGTTTCGTATTGTAAAAGGGAAAGGACTTGTTACAAGGGTTGCCAGTACAGTCATCTGATCAAAGATTTTCCGTGTAGATAGATGGAGTCACAGCTGTTTCTGTCACCGCCGTTGATAAGACAGAACAGAGGAAGCATGCTTCAGGATGTTCAGTGGGGTACTTGGAATGGACCCCTGTGCAAGGAAGGGTACTGGATATTCCTTGATATGAGGTAGAAGACTCATTGATTGTGTGCCGAGATTGTGGAAATGAGGCTTGAGTAAGCCCAGTGTCAGAGTAAAAAGGGGAACATGCTTTGAATGTGGCCAGCATGGCCGTCAGGTTAGGAACTGTTCGTATAAGTTCAGGAGAGTGTAAGCACCGTTACTGCAGATAGAACGCCACTAGGATGGCGAAAGGAGTACGGATGGATTGACTATGCATTAATCAATGGAAGAATGTTTTGAGGTGTTTTATCAGAGTAACGCAACAGGATTTTGAGTGAAGGTTGTGGAGTTTCCGTTGTTGTAATAAAGTGATAGAAAGATGGATCTCTAACTATAGTTGTACTTGAAGGATTTGCTTAAGTATGACTTGGAAGTCATTTATAAAAAGGTTTGGCTCAAGGAGCTTTCTGCTGTTTTGAATCGCGGTAATGATATAATCCAGTTTGTTCAGCTAGCGAGCGAAAGTTTTGAATCGTTGAAAGTCGAAGAGGAACTTCAATCCTTGTTATTTGTCACTGAAGATGACTTGGTTCTAGTTGTTGGTTACCGAATTCACTTAGCAACTGTAATGGATAATGGATGCGTTAGTTGAGGAGCCGAATATGGAGAACATAATCGTGGTACATAGGTTTTCTAAGGTATTTTCTAGAGAATTGTCAGGTTTGCAGTCAGAAAGAGAAATGGAGTTCGTGATTGAATTAGCACCCGGAACAGAGCCAGTCCCTAAGGCTCCTTACCGGATGGTGTTACTCGAGTTAAAAGAATTGAAAGTGCATATGCAGGAAATGTTGAATAGGGGATTCATACGTTTCAGTGTATTACCTTAGAGAGCACCTACTCTATTCGTGAAGAAGGAAGTTGGTTCGTGGTGTTTGTACATTGATGTTCCTCAAAGTCAACTTGAGGTCAGGGTACCATCAATTGAGGATCCGGAAGAAAGACATACCGAAGTTAGCACCTCGCACTTGATATGGCAGTTATGAGTTCATCGTAATACCGTGTGGTTTGATGGATACCTTAGTTGTTTGTTTGGGTCTAATGAGCAGAATATTTAATGGTACTTGAATCAGTTGTGATCGTGCTCATTAAAGTTATCCTGGTGTATTCAAAGAGTGCGGAGGAGCACGAGAGACATTTGGGGATGGTACTTTAGATCTCGAGTGCTTTTGGATTTTACGATAAGCCTAACAAATGCGAGTTTTGGATGACTCGTGTTGTGTTCCTAGGTCATGTGATTTCAGGAGAAGGAATCTCCGTAGACCTCGTCCGAAATTAAAGCAGTGAATAGTTAGCCGATATTGACTGCAGTGACAGAGATTATAAATTTCTGAGGATTAGCAGGATATTACAGAAGTTTTATGGAAGGGTTTTCAGTGTCAGCGTTACAGGTGATTCGACTACTGAAAAAGGAAGAAAAGTTCGTGTGGACAAATTCAAAATTTCAGAATACTCTATAAGAGAATGCAGATGAGAGAGAAGTTGAGTTTCAGATTTCTGAAGGCAGAATGCTAAGGTTCTGAGGACGATTGTGTGTAATTGACGATACAGAGATTAAAGAATAGATCTTATGGGAAGCTCATCATAGCAACTTCAGCGTTATCCAAACAATACGAAAATGAGTCAGAATCTATATCATCGGGATTGGTAGATCGGTATGAAGATGGATATCACCGATCAAGTTGTAAGTGTTGGATGCGCCAGTAAGTAAGAATTTGGTAATGTAAGCTAGGAAAGCTTTTTCAAGTACTGGAGAGAGTTCTGTGTGGGAATGGAAGTATAGCATGATAGAATGTTATGACAGCTTATTAAGGAGTCGGGAATGTTAGGGAAATCCCTTATGATGTTTTAAAGATGACAAAATAAATCAAAGGCTACTAACATGTTTAATGGTTAAGTAATAGATCATGCGGATAATAGAACATGTAAAGGATATTGTCAAAGTCTGAAGATGGCTAGAAGATTGAACGTAACATATATCCAAAGTATATTATGAAGATTTCCGACTTTCGTGTCAAAGTCCGAAGACCGCGACTTTAGTATCAAAGTCTGTTTCTACATCGAAGTCTCGTCAACTCGACCAATTCCAGATCGAACGTGAATCTTTGAACCAAAAGACAGATTCTATCTTTGAAGCTAAACCAGAAGATAGACTCTATTCTGAAGTTGAACTAGGTACAGACCTTAAAGCTAAATCTGTTCAGAAGCAGATATGTTCAGACCCAGATTGTAAAGTTTATTGCACTCAGACTCAGATTGTAAAGTCTATTGCTCTCAGACTTTATATCCAAATTCGACATAACGTAACTCAAGCCCAATCATATAACGGCTAGTGATCTGGTTTAGATTCCACATCAAGATTGATTTGATTGATTCAATCAATTTGATTGACGATTGGATCTTGAAGACAAGAACTTTCTATACGAAGAAGCTTTACTTATGGAAACCAAGATTCCGTTTGTATGGCCGATTGGAATCAATTTGGGATTCTACCTTTGTCACTCAATGGCTACCAAATCTTTTAGATACATAGCTGTCCAATGGGTATATTGGAAGACAATTCTCCGGGATACTGTCCAACGGGTAGTTTGGAAGTGGAGGAGTATTTAAGGAGATCATGGACCGATGAGCAAGTAAGAGATAGAGCGTAGAATTTATAATTCCAAAGTCTGAGCGACCTTCGATCATACACTTGTCTTTGGAGAGCTTAAACGTTTGTGATCGTGAGAGAAATACCAAAATAGTGACTTAGTGAGATAGTGTGATCTACTACTAAGTGTTTGCACTTAAAGTTGTAATCTTTTGTTGATTGCATAGTGGAATCCAACCAAGAAGGCTATTAGCGTGGGAGAGTGGATGTAGGCTTGGATTAAGCCAAACCACTATAAATCTTGTGTTCTTATTCTCTTCCTTAACTCTTTTATTTTACTCGAAGTTTATTTTATTCCGCATATATTTGCCAAGGTTTATTTTATACACCTATTCACCCCATCTAGGTGTTCATACTAGCACTCTCAATTGGTATCAGAGCCAAGTGCTCGATTTATAAAAGTGTTTTTACTTTTGAGCTAAAGATTTTTTATGGCTAGTATCTTGGCACCAGGACTTATGGAAGGGTAAAGCAACACAAGGCCACCATATTTTGATGGAAAGGAATACGACATGTGGAAGAACAAAATGAAAGCATTCCTAAGATCCAGAGATCCCTTGCAATGGGATGTTGTGGAAAGAGGAATCAACCCCATTGCCGCGTCCACATCAAATAAGAATGGCAAAGATAAAGAAAGCAAACCCCCCGCTCTTATGTCTCGAATGGAGATGTCCAAAAGAGAAGCGCTTGATGCAAAAGTCATTTATTCTTTATATTGCGCATTGTCTCTTACTGAATATAATAGAATCTCTTCATGTGAAACAGCAAAAGAAGTTTGGGATAGACTTCATATTACATATGAAGGGACCAATCGTGTAAAAGAGACAAAAGTAAACTTCCTGCTCGGCAAATATGAATCCTTCAAGATGAAGCAAAGATAGTCGATTGGAGATATGTTCAATTGTTTTACAGAAATTGTAAATGGTTTGGCATATCAAGGTCATCCAATTTCTTCCCCAATGAAGGTCAACAAACTCTTGCGAGGTCTCTCAAAAGATTGGAACTATGTCAAGATCTCAATCCGGGAGACTTAAAGGATTATGTCACTCACCGTTGATGAATTGATCGGCACTCTTCAATCCTATGAAGTGGAACAAATCAACGATGAAGATCCCGAAGGTAAGAAGTCCATTGCTTTAATATCTAATGCTGTTTTTGATGAAACAGACTCAGAAAATGACATGGACGACGAAGAACTTGCCTTTATGATTGAGAAATTCAAAAAGTTGAGTAGAAAAGGAAGCAAATCCAGTGGAAGAAGAAAATACAAGTAGAATGGCTAGAAAAGAACAATAAAAGAAGATGATGAGCAATGAAATCTATGCTTGATGGCACATTCGAATCTCGAGTCCGATTCAAAAGTACACGTATTCGTAATCAAAGTCCGACTGCATACGACTCGAGAATCAAAGTTTGACTCGGATACAGACTCAGAATCCGATGAGGAAATCAAGGTAAGCAATTCAAAAATTCCTCTCAAAGTTTCAAAGTATATAAATGAGCTTTGTTCAAATCTCAAATCTTCTCTTAAAAGGATTTTCGAATTTAAAAATGAGAATTCTCGACTTAGGCAACAAGATCTTTCTCAAAAAGAAAATTTTGAAATTTTGCAAAAAGATTTTCTACAAACAAAAGAAAATCGAGATTTGCTTGTTAAAGAAAATGATTCTTTGAAGAAAGAACTTTCAAATATTTCGACAAGATTTTCAAATGGATCAAAAACATTAGAGCATATTCTTTCTAAACAAGTTCCTTACTATAATAAGTCAGGACTTGGTTTCAATAAGGAAAATAATTCTTTAATTGATTTTCCTAAAGTAAAAGAGAGACTTAGACAAAAACCTTCAAAGGCATTTTACAAAAATCATTTTCAAAAAGTGTTTGTAAAACCTGTTGGTGGAAATGACGTCAAGTGTTCAAATTGTGGAGATTCGAAACACTTTGAAAAAGATTGTCCTAAAGTCTGGAGACCTATCAAGAAAAATTGGATAAAAACAGCATTTTCTATAAACTCTCATGGATCCAAGAAAAAATGGTTACCAAAGAAAAGATGAGTTATTTTTGCAGGATATAAAGACGAAAGAAGAAAGAGGAATTGGTAAGGAATTTTTTATTCTCAATTTGATTTGAGTACATAAATTCAAAAATTCTCATTATGATTGATATTCGATATATCCTTGGTTGATTGAGACTTTATAATAATCATATTCTCTAATTTGTTTTATTGAAGAAAGAATAGTGTGATTTACTATTCGTGAATTGAGATTTGATATAATACGTGTGATTATTTTTTGAGACAAATGAATTTATTTGGTTTGATTTTATACTCTAAGATTTTATCATATTTTGCCAAATAAAAATCTGTTCTATATGATATTAATTTATGATGCAAGATATTTTTAGACACTCAAGAAATTTTATTCTCTCTGTTTTTATCATACTATGACCAAGTGAGAATTTATTTTTCAAAATATCATTGTGCATAATATTCTTTCTTTGAGTACTCTGTTATGATGAATTAAGAAAGAATATTTGGTGATTATATATTTTGCTCTAACGTCATGGAAGGATCCAAATTGATGGATACCAAAGAGGGAAATGAGTTGATTGCAGGAAATTTAATAAGGCAAGAATGATTGCAAATCTACGCAAATTTTGGTACAATCTGAAAAATATATCTTGCGACAATTGGTAATGATTTTTTTAATCAATGGTATATTGCAAATATATACCTTGGGCAAGAGAATATTTTTTATCCTACCTTGCAAATCTCTACGTGCATTTTGAATGATTATTTATTATATTGCGAATATCTTTTGTCATAAATATAAGGTATTGCAATTTTGGCACGTGACAGAAATATCTATTTTCCTTTGCAAAATGCATATATGAAATTTCTGCTCAGCGAAATCTCTTTGATCTTGAAAGATATTACTGCATATTCATGGATATTATTGCTATATTATTAGAAGATATATTATATCTAGCAAGTTTGATCCGCAAATCAAATGAAGATATTACGTGACATTTTTGCAAAGATTATTATCTGTTATATAAGAATTTGCAGGTCACAAAAGAATCTTCCATATGGATTTTGGAAAACTCAATCAGAAAATTATGGAGATTCTATATTATCTTTTTGAGGTTCAAAAATTCCCTTCCTTGTGCAAATTTTTTGCAAATTGTTAAGGAAATCCCTAATGTGTCGTACAAAAGGTTGAATAGTTTTGAATTTTAATAATTGATAATTTTATATATGCTATTCAATTTATTTTATTTGAAGAAATGGCATTATATATTACATGGATATTATTTGTGGAAAAAATTTGTTAAGTTGATGCAGGTTGAATTCGAGAAGAGCTTGATTGAAGAAAATAAATTTTTGCCTCGAATTTCAAAATGCAAGTGATCGTTGCGGATGTTGTCGCTACGAAGGAAATAATGGAAAAATATTATGCTCAACGTGCACAAACAACAATTGTTTCTATTCACAAATATTGTCATGATCATAGGGGGAGAAATCAAATCCAAGAAAAAGGAAAGAATCGTGATCATCTCAAAAAGGCAACAAATTGAGGGGGAGCTTTGATCAATTTTGGAAAAATCTTTTTGAATTGATCGTGATCTTATTATGGATGGAATGAAAGGTAAATGTGTCAGAATTTATTTTAAAAAAAATCCGGTTAGTGCATATTTTATTACATTTTGTCATTAACAAATCTCTTACTGATATTATCATTTTATTATGACAAAAAGGGTACGTGAATTTCATGATGTATCTGTGATTTTTATTGGATATTTGCTGATATATATGATCGAAGTGAGCTATATTGCATATCTTTAATATTCGACTTGTTTTATAAAAGCTGATCTTTTTGGAAATTATATGTCATTTTATATTCTCTACGTGAATCTATTGTTATCGCTTTTTGATTATAACAAAAAGGGGGAGAATATATGAATATGCATATGTGTTGATTGATTGATATTATTTATTACATAATATTGAGCTGTGATTATTTTTCTATATATTGTTATGCTCAATCTATTTGCTATCTTTTGATATCTTTTGATTTAAATTAATATCTTTAAAAGTATGTTTACAAATCTGCATATTCAGATATTGTTTTGTCATCATCAAAAAGGGAGAGATTGTTAGGGAAATCTCTTATGATGTTTTAAAGATGATAAAATAAATCAAAGGCTACTAACATGTTTAATGGTTAAGTAATAGACCATGCAGATAATAGAACATGTAAATGATATTGTCAAAGTCTGAAGATGGCCAGAAGACTGAACGTAACATATATCCAAAGTATATTATGAAGATTTCCAGACTTCTGTGTCAAAGTCTGAAGACTGCCAGACTTTAGTATCAAAGTCTGTTCTACATCAAGTCGTCAACTCGACTAATTCCAGATCGAACGTGAATGCTTTGAACCGGAAGACAGACTCTATCTTGAAGTGAACCGAGAAGATAGACTCTATTCGAAGTTGAACTTGGTACATATCTTAAAGCTAAATCTGTTCAGAAGCAGATATGTTCAGACCCAGATTGTAAAGTCTATTGTACTCAAACTTAGATTGTAAAGTCTATTGCTCTCAGACTTTATATCCAGATTCGACATAACGTAACTCAAGCCCAATCATATAACGGCTAGTGATCTGGTTTGAATTCCACATCAAAATTGATTTGATTGATTCAATCTATTTGATTGGCGATTGGATCTTGAAGACAAGAACTTTCTATACGAAGAAGCTTTACTTATGGAAACCAAGATTCCGTTTGCATGGGCGATTGGAATCAATTTGGGATTCTACCTTTGTCACTCAACGGCTACCAAATCTTTTAGATACAGAGCTGTCCAATGGGTATATTGGAAGACGATTTTCTGGGATACTATCCAACGGGTAGTTTGGAAGTGGAGGAGTATTTAAGGAGATCATGGACCGATGAGCAAGTAAGAGATAGAGCGTAGAATTTATAATTCCAAAGTCTGAGCGACCTTCGATCATACACTTGTCTTTGGAGAGCTTAAACGTTTGTGATCGTGAGAGAAATACCAAAAGAGTGACTTAGTGAGATAGTGTGATCTACTACTAAGTGTTTGCACTCAAAGTTGTAATCTCTTGTTGATTGCATAGTGGAATCCAGCCAAGAAGGCTGTTAGCATGGGAGAGTAGACGTAGGCTTGGATTAAACCGAACCATAATAAATCTTGTGTTCTTATTCTCTTTCTTAACTCTTTTATTTTACTCGAAATTTATTTTATTCCCCATATATTTGCCAAGATTTATTTTATACATATATTCACCCCCCTCTAAGTGTTCATACTAGCACTCTCAAGGAAGAGTATTGATTCCTTATGGGGCTGTGGTTGACAGATGATCAGAGTCAACTCACCTTAGTGCAGCACGAAAAGATCTCGATTAGAATAGATATACCGAAGTGTGTGTATATCATATAAATCATCTGCATGGAGTGCCGAAGATGAATTTTATTCAAATCTAGATCAGATGTTTCAAGTTTGCAAAAATTTCAGATAGTTTTTTCTTAAGCAGTGTATAGCAGAGAGTGTGGAATTTTGATTGCTGAGATGAAGTCAGGGAAAGAAAGATCATAGGCCAGGGTCGGTATAGTAGTCAGTGATTGCAGTTGCTGAGATCAATGTCAGAGTTATATCAGATCTTGACCAGAGGTTCCCAGTTTCAGCAGATCAGTTAGATAGTTTCTTTTTAGTCAGTGTAGAACAGAGGGTTCAGAACTTCAGTTGTTGAGATGAGATCAAAGATCAGAAAATCGCAAGTTTAAAGTTGGTTTAGAAGTCAGTGATTCAGTCGCAGTTATTAGAGACAATTTAGAGATTGCTCAGAATCGCTAGTTTAGCTTCGCAGATTTTGTGTTGAAGACCTTTGGAATTTTAAGTGGGCAAGTGTTTAGCATTATGCATCCGAAGTGGTTTGGGCAAGATAGCAATGATCTGGCAGCACCGATATAGAAAGAGCAACCTGAGAAAGAGAAGACTAGATGAGACGACTGTACCCCTACCTTTTTGTTTAAGAATTGGTAAAGGTTTAAATTTCGAGAACGAAATTTTTATAAGAGGGGAAGAGTTGTGACATCCCGATTTTCCAATTCTATTTTCAATAAATTGAGACGGGCATTTCGTTGGTACGCATATAGTTCTTTTTCTTGAGTCGGCCACTCATGTGAAAACTAATTATCGGGTGAAGCCGTTAAGAGTTTCTAATGCATCAAACTCGAGAATTTGACCAGGAAGCGATTTTTCGACCGAGCTAATCTGTAAGGGTCATTACGGCACAATTCAAAATCGATTAGAGATCGGAGATAGGTCGACTCGACAGAGGCATGTGATCAGGTGTGGGTGATTCCACCAGATCGCACAATTCTTGTTGATCGGTACTGGACCGACTTTTCTATCGATTGGATACCCTGTGTTCGTATTTGAAACCTTGAGATTACCCCGATAATCGAAAGTCGCCAATGTTTCAAAGATGTACATTGTGGCTTGCGATGATCAACCACAGGTCAAATGCATGAAAATTTCTAAAGGCTACTCGATAGGTTGGGCCGCGCTAGTATCGTGCCAAAGTGAAATTAACCTTGGAATTGAGATCGAATTCAGAAATTGGAAGTCTGGGTGTGTCACAAATCATTTTAGGAATATTAACTCATCTTCGGAAGATTTTTCATGCAAGCCAAGTTTTTCAACAAAATAATCAGAGAATGGCTAATTTGGCTCGAGAAATTAGTAGGCCCATCTTTGGTCACCCTTTTGGGACTTAAGTTGGTTCTACGGACAAGTGAAGATGTGAATTGAAGTGCGGTGACATTGGATTAATTTTATGGACTTCAATTAGACTCAATTGGAAGAGAATTGATGGGAATTGAAGAAATTGGATGTACAAGAATTGAACCTCGGCGGAAAAATAAAATGGACCCATTGGAATAAGGTTGTGGGAGATAGTGGAGTGTGATGTCATGCATGAGGTCATGGTGGGCCAAGTTTGTGATGACCTAAGAGAGAGAAAGTGAGAGAGAGAGAGAGTGAGGAAAAGGGAAAAGCGGTTCTTCTTCCTCCCCTCTCTCCTCCATCGACTGAACCCCCATCTTCCTTCTTTGGCTGCTCAGTTCCATGGAGACCGAAGACCAGAGGAAGCAGCAGCTGTGACATCCCGATTTTTCTAGGTCTATTTTCAATAAATTGAGACGGGCATTTCGTTGGCACACATATAGTTCTTTTCCTTGAGTCAGCCACTCATGTGAAAGCTAGTCTATCAGGTGAAGCCGTTAAGAAATTCTAATGCATTAGACTAGAGAATTTGACTAGGAAGCGATCGTTTGACCGAGCTAATTTGTAAGGGTCATTACGGCACAATTAAAAATCAATTAGAGACCGGAGATATGTCGACTCGATAGAGGCATGTGATCAGGTGTGAGTGAATCCACCAGATCGCACAATTCTTGTCAATCGGCATTAGACCGACTTTTCTGTCGATTGGGTACCCTGTGTTCGTATTTGAAACCTTGAGATTACCCCGACAACCGAAGGTCGCCAATGTTTCAAAGATGTATTTTGTGGCTTGAGATGATCAACCACATGTCAAATGCATAAAAATTTCTAAAGGCTACCCGGTAGGTTGGGCCGCGCTAGTATCGTGCCAAAGTGAAATTAACCGTAGAATTGAGTCAGAATTCAGAAATTGGAAGTCTGGGTGTGTCACAAATTATTTTAGGATCATTAACTCATCTTCGGAAGATTTTTCATGTAATCAGAATTTTTCAGAAATTAAATCAGAGAATGGTTATTTTGGCTCGAGAAATTAGTAGGCTCGCTTTTGATCGCGCTTTTGGGACTTAAGTTGGTTCTATGGACAAGTAAAGATGTGAATTGAAATGTGGTGACATTAGATTAATTTTATGGACTTCATTTGGACTCAATTGGAAGAGAATTGAATGGAATTGAATAAATTAACGTACAAGATTTTATGCCTCGACGGAAAAATAAATTGCACCCATTGAAGATTGTTGTGGGAGGATTGGAGATAGTGGAATGTGACATCATGAAGTGATGTCATGGTGGGGCTTGTGCGGCTAGGATCTTGACACATGGAGGGTGAGGATTTGTTCTTCAAAAGGTGAGATGTCACCTCCAACCCATCTCCATCATCTTCTTCATTTTGGATTTTCTTCTTGGATTTTGGAGGAGAGAGAAAGCTCCGAACGGAACCAGCAGCCGCACGCCCCTTCACCGCTCGCTCGGTCGCTCGATGCCGCCGCCCATCGCCGGAGTTCGCCGCCTCGCCGTCGCGCCGGACCGCCGTTGGCCGACCCCCTCTCCTTTCCCCTTCCTCTCCCGTCGCCTCTCTCCTCCATGGTTGCTGTGCAAAGATCAGAAAATGGCAACGAAGAAGAAGCTGGAGCAGCCATGGCCGTCCGCCTCCTTCGCCGCTCGTCGCTCGCCGCCGGTGCTGTCATTGTCGCCGCCGTTCACGCGCGCAGCCACGCGTCCGCTCACCGTCGTCCGCCTCACCTCTCCGCTAACGCCTTCACTTCCAAGTGGCTGTTCGGCCAGCTCGAGCCGTAATTCAGCCCACCTCCGGCCGCCGTGAGACCCCATCTGGCCGCCGTGTGCCATCGTCCGAGCTGCTGCCTCCTTCCTCCGCCGTTCCTCCGCCCGAATCGCCGCCGTTCCTCCGCCCGAATCGCCGCCGGTCAGCCCTCCTTCGACCCCAAAACAGTAGCTGGAAAAATGGGTATTCCAGCTCGGTTTTGGCCCGTTTTGGCCGCCTTCCCGAGCCCGGATGCTCGGTCCGCCTTGAGGAAAGTCGATCCTCGCGTTGTCCCCGTCATTTTGGTTCACTCGGCTCGCTAATCCGGCGAGTTTAGCTCACTAAATCTCGATTAGAGGGTTAATTATGCTTTAGGTGTGCTTAGCTTAAGTTAATTAAACTTAGGTGGTTAGTTTAGTTTATTTAATTGTGAATTAGATTAAGATGTTGATTTATCTTAAAGTATGTTTAATTAAGGTTAAAGTGATGCTTTTATTAGTATAATGGTGATTTGACATAAATGAATTACTTTTGGGATTAAATAATATTTCAAAATTGTTTAATAATTTAATAATATTTATTATTCGAAATTATTAAAATATTATTATTTAATTATTTTCGGAATAAAGTTAATTATTTATTAAATTCCGAAATTTTTGTCAGGACCCTAAATTCTTAGAATTTCTTGCCGGTCGCTGCTGTGTAGTCAGATTTTGAAATTGGTGATTGGATATTATAAATTGAGTGTGGATTGCAAAAAAAAAAAGAGGATATTATTATTTAATTAATTTTCGGAATAAATTTAATTATTTAATAAATTCCGAAAATTTCGTTTGGACCTTATCCTCTCAGAATTTCGTGCTGATCGCCGTATGCATTTAGAATTTGAGTTTGGTGAATGGATGTGGCAAATTGAGTGTTGATTGTGATAAATATGAATTTTATTCATAAAATCCCAAGTGTCGAGTTCTGCATTGAAATTGGATTGTTAATGGTTAATATCGTAATTGGATTATGTGAGTGAACTGTAAAGTATCCAAGGATCGGTATCGAATTGTCGTGTCCTAGTTGAAAGGCTCGGGTCGTAGTAGTGGCTAGGCCGACTGGATCCTTATTTTGCTAGAAATGCCGTCAAGAGAGTGACGTGGCTCGGGTCGCAGTAGTGGCTAGGCCGAATGGACCTTTGTTCTTCTAGAAATGCTGTCAAGAGAGTGACGTGGCTCGGGTCGCAGTAGTGGCTACGCCGACTAGACATTTGTTCTTCCAGAAATGCCGTCAAGAGAGTGACGTGGCTTGGGTCGCAGTAGAGGCTAGGCCAACTGAACCCATGCTCCTTCGGGAATGCCATCGATGTACTGACGAAGCCGCGCTTCAAAGTGGGGAGGCGATGCCTGGCTAGATGTCAGTAGATAGCCGAATTGCGAGTAGGCTATGCCCTTGTGTGGCATTGGATAATGATGATTTGGAATGCTTGCTGTGATTGCGAAATTGAGTGAAATTGATCGAATTTCGATAAATTGCCTTCTTATCATTACTTGTGCTTGAGTGATATGAATCGCACTAACCTGTAGGGAGGCAAGAAGGCGAGGTAAGTCTCCTTTGCTGTGTGGCTAGACCACTCTGGGGCGTATTTACTTTCTAATAGGGATTTAGGGGGTTGAACTTGCTGAGACATTGTCTCATCCCGGTTTGGGGATTTAAAATTTTAGGTCCCTAGATGGCGGTCGTGGAGGACCCGAAGCCCTAAGTCTGGAAAGGTGGAGACAGAAGTATCGGTGAACGTGTCCTGCTAGTTGGTTTTAGGATAGTTCCCCTTTTGTCGAGCTGGTCTATTTTGTAGACAGTCCATAGTTGTATTTAAACCTATGTGTTTGTAATGAGTGTTTGGTATTGTGATTGATTGCCTGCTTTTCTATCCCAAGTTAAATGTTGTCAGGGGATTTGTTTCGCTTCCGCATGCGTAATGGAATGAATGGGTCGGCGACGTATCCTGGGATGTCGCATATTTGATCGACCGCAGTGGGATGTGCGCGCGCTTAGGGTTCGGGGCGTGATAGCAGCCGTCGTCGCACGCCTCTCGCCACCGTCGCTGCCCATGCGCCGCCGCCCGCGCTCCCCGCCGTTCGTGCGTCGACCGCGTGCCCTCTGCTCCTTCTCCCTCTCTGTTTTGTTTGAAGACAGCAAACGCAGAAGCAGCAACCTTGTCCCACCGAAACTAGAGCCAAGGCCGTCATCGCCGTGCGCCGTCGCAGCTCCACGACTGCCCAACCACGCCGTCCACCCCTGTCCAGTCGAGCTGCCGTCCGTGAACCACCTGGCCAACTGCTGTTCGGTGGTCTTGAGGGACGGTAGAGACTCACCAGAGCTCCCTCCGACCACCTCCGACCATCGTGAAGTCTTGCCTAGGTCCGGTTTAGCTCCTCCGCCCATTCTCAACCCCAACCAGCCCCGGATCTGCCCTCCTTCGCCTCCAACCAGCAGCGCACAGAGAGTGCAGAAATGGGTATTGCAGCAACTGTTTGGCACGTTTTGGCTGCCTTTCCGAGCCCGAATGCTCGGCCCGCCTTGAGGAAAGTTGATCCTCGCGTCATCCTCGTCGTTTTGGTCCGCTCGGCTTACTAATCCGATGAGTTTAGCTCACTAAACCTCGGTTAGAGGGTTAATTATGCTTTAGGTGTGCTTAGCTTAAATTAATTAAGCTTATGTGGTTAGTTTAGTTTATTTAATTGTGATTTAGATTAAGAATGTTTGTTTAATTTAAAGCATGTTTAATTAAAGGTTAAGAGAGTTTATTTAATAATAAACCTTGATGTGACATAATATGTTTTACTTTTGATTTATTTAAATGTTTCGAAATTCTGGAATTTATAATATTATATTATATTCCGAAATTATTAAAATATTATTAAAAAAAACGGAAAAATTATTTTTGACCCAAAATTGCTCAGAATTTCGTGCCGATCGCTGCTGTGTATTCGGATTTTGAAATTGATGGTTGGATATTATAAATTGAGTGTGTATGACGAAAAATATGGATATTATTATTTAATTAATTTTCGGAATAAATTTAATTATTTATTAAATTTCGAAAATTTCGTCGGGACCTTGTTCTCTCAGAATTTCATGCCGATCGCTGCTGTGTATTTAGAATTAGAATTTGATTATTGATTGTGGCAAATGGAGTGTGATTGTGATAAATAGGGATTCTTTATAAAATTCTAAGTGTGGAAATTGAAGGGAGATTGGCCGTGATTGACCACCTATTAGAGGTCGTGCCCAATGAGGCCGTGATGGACCACCTATGAGAGGTTGTGCCTAATAGGGCCGTGATTGACCACTTATTAGAGGTCGTGCCCAGTGAGACTGTGATGGACCACCTATTAGAGGTCGTGCCTAGTGAGGCCGTGATGGACCACCTATGAGAGGTCGTGCCTAATAAGGCCGTGATTGACCATCTATTAGAGGTCGTGCCCAGTGAGGCCGTGATGGACCACCTATTAGAGGTCGTGCCTAGTGAGGCCGTGATGGACCACCTAATTAAAGGTCGTGCCGAGTGGGGCTGTGATTGCCATTGGTTATTAAACCTTCCTATAGGGCCGTGATTGAGAGCAATGATTGATTTGCTAGAATGACATGTAATTGGCCGAGTCGATTGATCGCTGAGACGATCTAAGTGGTTGAACTGTTCTGTTGATGTGATTATGCTGCAGTTGTTTGGTTATTATAATTGCACGTGGTTGAATTATATAAACTGTGCTAACCTGCAGATGAAGATTAATGCGAGGTAAGTCTTTGTGTGATGTGGCTAGGCCACCCGGGGCGGATTTTTCTTTCTAATAGGGGTTTAGGGGGTTGAACTTGTTGAGACATTGTCTCATCCTAGTTTGGGGATTACAATTTCAGGTCCTTGGTGGACGGAGCGGCTAGATAGCTTTGGTTGGCCTTGAGGAGTTGAAGATGTGAAGTCATAAGGATTGGAGAATGTGTCATGCTAGTTGGTTTTAGGATAATCCCCCTTTCGTCGAGCTGGTCTATTTTGTAGACAGTCCATTGTTGTATTTAAACCCTTTGTGTTTGTAAATGAGTGTTTGGTATTGTGATTGATTGCCTACTTTTCTATCCCAAGTTAAATGTTGTCAGGGGATTTGTTCCGCTTCCGCATGCGTAAGTAAATGAATGGGTCGGCGACATATCCTAGGATGTCACATATTTGATCGACCGCAGTGGGATGTGTGCGCGCTCGGGGTACGGGGCGTGACAGGGGAGCCGTTATCTATTTCGGCCATGAAGAAGCATCTCCTCAAGGTCGTTAAGGATAAGGCCCTTACCTTTAAGAATGTTGAGGACTCTCCCAGGAACAGGCGGATGCAATGCTCGTGGGATGTGGACCCCATTATCTTCACTTCCTTTGATCGTAGTTTGACATAGGCTTTTCGGTGGTTGCTTGGGTGTTTTTGCCAGGCTTGTTTGCCGTTGGCTTTATGTTGGTCGTTTTGTTGCTTTTCCGTGGCTCCTTCCACTCTTAATGAGCGTGTTCATTTTGAGTGTAAGTTTTTTGGAGCCGTGTTGTTTGTACAATTTGACCCCTATTAATATATTGCTTACTCTTACCAAAAAAAAAGTTTTTGATGTTTGGAGCAGTAAATTCTTATATGTTACATGTAAAGGGAAAAAAAAGTCCCTAAACGAAAAATGCCTTTAGGCTTAGGTCATGGCAAGTGACATGTTATATGCATATGCTTATCACTGGATGGACATGTGACTAACTGGTGAGTTGATGTATTGTTTGAGATTGAATTACCTACTTTTGGATCTTGTTTAAAATAAAGTTCATTCTATGACCCTATTTTAAAATTTCCCTATTGTTGATATGGACTAATTTAGCGCGCTTGTTATGTTTGGACATTTGTTAGCCTAACCATTATTATGCATTATGCTATTGTAATTCTATTTCTTGTTAGAAAATCCTCCCATTATATTTTGAAATGGACAAAACCATATATTCTTTATTATTATTTGATAAATGCAATAATTTGTCTTATTTCAGGTAATGTTAATATGCTTTAACACCATTAATGAAATTCGAAGTATAAAGTGAAAAGATTGATAGAAGCTAAATGGAGCTTAGTAGAGGGTGACCAGTTCAAGAGAACAAGGGGTTTGAAGGTACTATAAACAAGGTAAACAACTGAGTAAAGTCTTGATCACTAATGAATTAAGAAAGATGAAATGGATGGCAATTCGTAAATCAACTACTGGTGGGAAGCTTGGATAGACTTCTGAGAAGTGAATAGGAGCATCTAACTATATCAAATGTGGGAATTTCTTTTTACTAATATCAAAGGTCAAAAGGAAATTAATAGGTTGCTTGAGGATTAAAAAATCCATAACAAATATTTAAAGTAGAATCAAATTGGTTATTATCGATTTGGTAGAAAAACTATTACATAGTTTGGCTAACTCTATTTGACGAAACCACCATTATCAATAAAATTTGATTGTATGGTGTGACCAAACGTGTGGTGATTATGTTCATCATCTCCAATGACAAATTATTCCTCTAGAAGATTGTCTAACGACTTGTTTGGACACAAAAAACTATATAAGAGCATCAATGCATACTGGAAGAGACACTATAATGGAAAAACTAAGAAAGTTATGAAAATTGATGTATTCTCATTCTTACTAAAAGTTGATATTGTGTTACTCGTGGTTACTATTGGGTTACTCGTGGTTACTTGTGACTTCCTCCTTTGTCCCTCGGGACCAATAAGGGGTAGTACAAGAATATTCACCTGTTGTCCATCGACTACACCTTTCGGCCTAATCTTAGGCCCTGACTTACCCTCTGTGACATACTGGATTTTCAATCCTGTCTCGATAATGTGAATTTGGGCTTTTCATTGACGCGCATATAGTCTTTTTCTTTGAGCTGATCACTCACGAGATAACTAATCTATCAGGTGAAGTCGTTAAGGGATATAAACACGACCGACTTGAGAATTCGATTAGAAATCGACTACTCAATCGTGCTAATCTACAATGGTCAATACATCATCGTTAAAATCGATTAGAGATCGGAGATATGTCGGTTCAACAGAGGCATGTAATTAAATTGTGAGTGATTTTACCTAATTGCAAAATTCTTATCGAACAACACTAAATCAATTTTTCTGTTGATTTTGTACCTTGTGTCCGTAATTGAAATCTTGAGATTTTTACGACAACCGAGAGTCATCGAATGTGCTAAAAATTCTTAAAAGCTACCCGATAGGTTAGATCACGCTAAAATCGCGTTCGGTTGAAATTAACTACGAAATTGAACCCGATTTCCAGAATCAAAAGTTCTGGCATGTCTCGATTTATTTTTAGGATGTCGACTCATCCTTTGAAGAATTTTTGGTGAGCCCAGATTTTCGGCGAAAAATCAAAATTGGACGATTAAAACCAAGAAATTCGGACTTTACCAAAAAAAAAAAAAACCAAGAAATTCGGAGGGCCATTTTGGTGTGGATTTTTGGCCTTCAAGTTGGATTGTTTGGTAATAGAAATGGTGGAATTTTGTTTGGGCTTCCTCCTCATCATTTTGGCCATTAATTTGGGGTTGATTGGTGTGAAATTGAATTTAATTGGTGAGGAAGACACTTGAAATTCATATGCTAGGGGGGCTGCAATATTTGGACTCCCTCCTTGGCTTGTTGGAGAAGATTGAGAGGGGAATTGGCTGTGGATCAAGGCTGAAGACTTTGGGGCTTATTACTCACGTGTTTAGGATATTTTTTGGACTTTTGAGGCTTCTTGTCCCCTTCTTCCCAACCAGTAGCTCTATCTTCTTCTTCCTTAGCTTCTTCTTCATTTTCATTTCCCTCAACCTCCATTTCTAGAGCATAACCAGTCAGCACCTCTCTGAAACCTCTAACCCTTATCGAACTAGCCAACAATCACCATTGCACCGCTCGAGCCCAACCCCGCGCCTCCAGTCTAGCTTGCTCGCTCGTCACAGTCACCTGCGCGACCGCCGTGTTTTGCGAGTCCTTGGCTCGCACGCCCCTGGCCGCTCGTCACCGTCGACCAGGCTGCCCATCTGCTGCTCCAGCTCGTCCCCAATGCTGCCTGACCGTCTCCGCCGTTCCCCCTATGTTGTGACCAGCCACCTAGCCCTCTGCCCAGCTCTTCGATTCAGCCATAAAACCAAATCCCAGGAGCAACCCGTGATGTTTGTTGGGCTTTTTCAAGCCCTTTCAAGCCTCCTTGGGTGTTGTCGTAAGCCCGAGTCTTACTTGCCTTTGCGTTGCCATCGCCGTGAATCGGTTTATTTACTAACACGGTTAGTTTACCTCCTAATCTCTAATGAGGGTGCTAATTACATTTAAAGATGGATTAGTAGCTAATTAGTAGATTAGTTTAGGCATATGTTGGATTAAGGGTTAATTTAGTTAGTATAATTAATTATTTAGTTGATTAGTTAGATTAATTAGGTGGTTAGATAGATTAGTGGATTAGCTTAATTAGTGTAGTGTATTTATCCTAAGCTAGGTTAGTTAATTAGTCCAATTATATGGTTAGATTAGCTTAGGTAGATAAATTAGTGATTTATTTAATTATTTATTAATTAGCGAAAATTATATCGGGATAGCTAGTTGTTAGAATTTCGTGTTGATCATTATGGTGCAGTTAGTTTGTACAATTGGATGCTGATTGATGATTTTTTATTTATTATTTCAAAAATATGCAATTTTGGTATTTAATCAAAAAAATATCGGGTGTCGGTTTTTAACACTGAAAATGTTTTAAGTACTATATAAAATCATGGGATTTTTAAAAGAGAGGATATCGCGCTTTATGGTTTGATTTGATCGTGTGTCCACGCACACCTATTTTACCGGGTGTTTTTAATATGAAGAAAATAGACCAAGTACATTATTTAAATTGAAGCATTTGAGTGCAAAGCAAGATATCCTTGGCCGGGATTGGATGTGCGTATGATCGTTATGAGAACCCGTCACGAGCTTTTATGCCGAACGATGCTCCTTCGGGAATGTCCAATGTCAACGGATGTCGGTCTCAGTGAAGGCTGGATCAATGTTCCATTGGGAATGCCGTCTAAAGGTAGATGTTGTCGTGCTCAATGGGGCGAGATGACGCTCGACTATGCCAAATGACTGTTGACTGTTGAGTCGGCCGTGGCCGTTGGGTCGTAACTAATTGGAACGCTTGAATGTGATTTTACTGCGCCTGATTATGGGACAAAATTGTGTGGCACGGAATGAGACGTGTTATAACGATTTGGCCTTATAATCAGGACCCATGTAATTGATTGATATGTGGAAAGTGAAGCGTTTCAATTATCGAATACATTGATTGTATGCACTTGTTATATGAACTGTACTGATTTGCAGGGAGGTGCTGAGGCAAGGTAAGTATTATTTGATGTGTACTTAGGCTGCCTCTAGGTGTATCATCTTCCTAATCGGAATTTAGGGTATAGACTCACTGAGACATCATCTCATCCCATCGTGGTTTACAATTTTACAGGTCCTTAGATGGAGGTGCGACCAGTTCGTCTTGGGTGGCCGCGAGAGGCTGATACCAAGCATACCATTTTCCCTGTCCTCGAGAATCCTTGGACTTGCGAGCTTGTCATGACCACGATCTGGGTCGATGAGAGCCAACCTCAGTTGGTACCTCATCGATTCAAAGTGTGGTTTCGTCACGGGCCTAACGAGGTCGGGGAAGGTCCCATGGATGGTTTCGACAGACTTGCCATCAAGGGTGAAGGTGATGTGGTACTCGATCCTGTTGTGGACGCCGATATTATTGCAAATATCGCGAAGAACTAGTTGCCCAAGGATGAACAGGAGCCCGCAGTAGAGGAGGTAGCTGACCCGTTAGACATTGGCATTCCTGATGGTGTCGTAGTGGACCCGGATTCCAAGTAGGAGGGTCCGGGGTAGGGTTAGCTTAGTAGCCTTTTTGGATCTTGACCTCCTATATATAACTTTGTAGGGCTGACTTAGTTTGTTTATAAAACGTGTTTTGTGTGAATTGACTATCCTGCTTTTCTATCCCATGTTTGTTTGTTGTCTGGAGATTGTTTATTTCGCTTTCGCCTATGCAATAAAATAAATGGGTTGGCAACGCGTTCTAGGAACGTCGCAATTTGATCGACCACCGAGAGATGTGCACGTGCTCGAGGTTCAGGGCGTGACACCTTTCATGGACGAACCTTGCGGAGGGACCCTTAGGTTTTCAGGACATTGAATTCTCACCAATGTTTGCGTTACTCAAGCCGACATTCTTGCTTCCGCTTTGTCCACCCCTACTCTCACGAGTGCTTCCCTTTAAGGCAAAATGCTCCCCTACTGATGTATTTTTACATCCCACAACTTCGGCAGATCGCTTAGCCCCGTTCATCTTCGGCACAAGAGCGCTCGATCAATGAGCTATTACACACTCTTTCAAGAGTGGCTGCTTCTAGGCAAACCTACTCTATTGAGAGATGTTATTTCTAATATAGTATGTGAGAAGTGTATGAGCATGTTAGCAGTGATAAATTATTGATAATGCAATCTATCAACTCCAGGTAGAAATTGTACGTGCTAAGTTATAACAACCTAAGGGATTACTAGTGAATTTTAGCTTGTTGGTGGCGATTAGTTTGAAATGTGAACGTAGGCTAAATCATAAGCCGGATACTATAAGGTGTGAGTGCATCGTCTTCTATCTCTTTACGTATTTCATATTATATTTTATAGAAGTATATTGTATTTGATATATATCAAACTTAACTCGTCTTATCCTGTAAAAGTTGTTAAGTTTTTATAATTACCTGATTTACCCCCTTTAAATTGCATTGTTAGCTACAACACTTATGTTTTTCCATAATAATAAGATCAAGGCAACTTTCACGACTTTCAATTTCATTCATTGTCCTCATCTTGAGAGCACACAAATAAAGGAGAATTATCATTGTCCAGCGTGGTATGAGATTTCCAAAATTGGATGCAGTCATGCAAAGGGCACTTAAAGCCGTCGCTAGATAGTCCAAAACCATCTCTAAAGAATTCACTAAATAATAAGTAGTTTTTAGCGACAAAAGTACCAAAACCATAGCAAGCAATACTGTGAGCTAGGCTTTATAGTACTTTTGGCGACGTTCTTACCGGTTCAAAGCAACGGTTTTATTTTTCCTAAAAATCTTTAGAAATTCATCTGTAATTAAGCATATTATAGTGCGTTTGGTAACGTTTCTGTTAAAAAATTGTTCCTTGGAGCAGAAATAGAAAAACTATTTCTGTTCTAGGGAACAATTTTTAAACAGAATAACGCGTTTGGTAAGAATCGCACAAAATTTTTATTCCTGGAATAGAAAAAGAACGGAAACACATTTGGTAAACTTGTATAACTTTTTTATTTCTTTTAATATTTAATATATATATATATATATATATATATATATATATATATATTATTTATTTTTATTTATTTTTATTTTTATTTTATCTTTTTCTCTTTGGCTGATCGCCGGCCATGGCAAAGTGGCTAGCGACCGGTTGGGTGACGTCCGGCGAGCTTGCCAAAGGCCAGCCTAGCCCCGGCAAGGCTCGGCCTCGCCCAGGCGACGCAAGGTTGGCCTTGCCCTAACCTAGCAAGGCCTGGCCTCGCGTTGATCGGGGTGGCCGAGTGAGGCTTGGCCTCACCGAGCCATCACTAGGCAACGCCGTCCTAGAGGTGGCCCGGTGAGGTTGAGCCTCGCTAGTGGCTGGGCGATGCCGACTTGGTGGTGGCCTGGCGAGGCTAAGCCTCGCCGAATCAAGGCGAGCTTGAGCTCACCCAGCCAAGGCGAGGCCAAGCCTCACCAAGGGTCGGTGACCTCATGGCTGGTCATCGGCCATGGTCAAGGCCGGTCATCAGCCTTGATCAAGGCCGGCGACCAGCCAAAGAAAATAGAAAATAGAAAAAAGAAGAAGAAGAAGGAGGAAAAAAAAAGAAATAAGTTCTGTGTTTTTGTTCTTTTGTTTCTTTAAAAAGTGTTCTCGGGAACAAGAAACAAGTTTTTATTGTTTCTTGTTTCTGTTCTAAATTTGTACCTGGGAATAAAAGCGTAAATAAATGCGTTTCTGTTCTCTTTTTGTTCTCCAGAACAAAGGAACAAAAATTGTGTTCCGGGGAAAAAAAAGAACACAAACAAACAAGCCCTTACCGACCCAAATTTCAGTTCGCAAGAAGTGTTGAGAAAACTGTATCGATTTTGATATGGTTTCGATCTCTAATCAAGAATCATTCCTCATTTGAGATTTCCAACATTTTATCCCGAATTTGATTTTCTCCATCCACCCCAATTGATCGACTACTTACTAAACAAATGTTACCAAATCAAATGACATACGATTGACATTCAACACAAAAGGGCAGCCAATCTTCGTCAACTCGTTGAGGAGAAGTTCTCGATGATTGACGTTTTGAAACATGGAGTTCTTTGAGGAGATTTCTTGCACCAAGAAAGATGGTGATAATTTCAAGGTCAGCAAAGTAGTATATCCCATCTCCTTCTCCATCGAGCCAGGAAGAGAAGTAGTCCCACCTGGTGATAATTTCCAATATCTATGCTCTCCATGCATGCAAATAAAGGTTTTTCTGGCACACGAGGGTCCACGAACAAGGTTACCAATCTCATTCCCCACCTATGTTGAAGTTCCATTATCATCTGCTACGACTCTAATTGGTTCTTCTGCGTTTACATGACTCCTATCATCTAACGTCAACCTAGGCTATCCGGAGGAAGAGCTTCCTTCTCCCCAGATTCTAGCACTAGCTATTCTACTTATACTAGCCCTAATATTACCTCCATCAGATGTTCTCCAAATGACAGACGGGTTATTAAAACATTCTATCCATCTAAAGCCTCTAACCTTATGTCTCCGTTCTTAGCACCTTTAGGTATTGCTTCCTAACCTTCCTATTCTTCTTCATTTACAAAGACTGCTGCCTATTTTATTACAAGTTCCAATTTTTGACCCCAAGGGTATCATGGCCATCATTTGCGCAGCTCTCCACTTTTCATACTATCCAGCTACTACTTTGTAGGTTCAAATCATGACTCTTGCTAATTTTTCCGTGTTCGGCAAACCTATTCATTGTAACTTGTTTAACCTTTTCTTCCTCTCTTTCCAACAAAGCATGTTTGCTTATGAAGTATATGGTCAAAACTAGTAGTAAAACACTTACTTTATTTGCTAAGTTTTCTAGCTTAATCTAATACCTAAGGCTCTTATACTAATCAAAGGACAAACGTGTGTCTATAGATTAATTGGTAACATTTCCAGAAATCCTCGTTAAGATATCTACAAAAGCCCGATGGATCTTATTCTATTTGTCTGAAATGCGAGTACTTTGCATCTAGACCAATCAAATGGGTGGATTGGGGGATTGGATTGGATCATAAGTGATCCAACCTAAATAGACCAACTTATCCAGTTTTGACCCATTTTGTAAAGGCAAATATAATGATCTATACTTGATTTGACCCATAGCCGACTTGACTCAACCCATATTGTTGAAACACTTCCATATTTAGGGGCTGTTTGGTTCAGCATTTGGAGCCATACTTGGGGAAATGCTAGCATTTGGAATGCTCTGGAATGCTGAAGAGGGGATTAATGAATTTTTTTTCTTCCAATATTGCCCTCGCTGATAATTACGTTTTCCTATTATACCCTCAAAAGCTACTGTTCATCGTCTTCCTCGTTGAACTTATTTCTTCAAGAGTGAAGCTCAGCCGGCCGGAGCTGGTCGCCCACGCATCGTCGTCGCCAAGCACCGCCGTCGCATGGGTCGCGGCCTCAGCGCGACGGGCTGAGCGGTGCTCAGCCGGCCAGATCTGGTCGCCGTGCACCGCCGTCGCCAAGCGCCGCCGTCGCCACGCACCGCCGTCGCCAAGCACCGTCGCCACGCACCACCGTCGCGTGGGTCGCGGCCTCAAGCGGCGTCGCCGGGTCGCGCGACCCACGCGACGGGCCGAGCACCGCGATCGGTCGCCACGCACCGCCGTCGCGTGGGTCGCGCGACCCACGCGACGGTGATGCGTGGCACGCAGCGGCGACGGTGATGCGTGGCGAGCGCGGCCCCAGCGGCGTGATGCGTGGCGAGCGCGGCCCCAGGCGGCGTCGCCCTGAGGGCGCGCGACCCACAAGACGGCAGTGCGTGGGTCGCGCGACCCAGGTGACGCCGCCTGAGGCCGCGACCCACGCGTCGGCGGTGTCGCCTGAGGCCGCGACCCACGCGACGGCGGTGCGTGGGTCGCGCGACCCACCGCCTCCCCACCACCACAGCCACCGGTCGCCTCCCCCACCACAGCCACCGCCTCCCCCACCAGCTCCGGCTGCCTCCCAAACGTTCCCTCCTCAGATTCAACATCTCCTTCTCCTTTCTCCTTTTCTTTTTTTCCTTTTTATTTTCAGCTCAAAGCTCCTTTGTGAAATGCACAAAAATAAAAAAAGTTCCCAAACACTATAGCATTCACAAAATGCCCATTTTTCTAAAGATACTTGGGGAAATGCCTTTGCATTTCCCCAAAGTTGAACCAAACGGACCCTTAGCTCAATTTATGAAAACTCATAGCCAAAGTAAAGTGAACGACAATACTAAAAAACAAAACCACCGTACTGAGTAGCGCTGCTGGCTTCGGGCTTTCTCTCCCTCACGAAGGGGAGAAGTTCGAATCCCCAGCATGTCGCAGGTGGACTTACCCGCTTCACGAGAGTGGTGGGTTCCTGCATGGGCACCAGGGTTTGCCCGCCGCCAGCTGTCAGCTTACGGGTTTTCCTGGATTATAAAAAAAAAAAAAAAAAATACTAAAAAACAAAAGTATTCCTCCTCATTGTCGTTGCTATAATCAATGAGGTATTACACGACATGCCCATACCTTATCAATTTGTTGTTTGAGCAAGTTGCAATCACTTTTTCTCGAACGAACAAAAGACCATCTACACCAATTTGAACAAAATTAACCTCGGTTTAATGTGAGTGGAGATTGAAAAGAATTGCCAATATGTGAAATGGTGATGGAGAATCGAAACCCTCGGTTGCCCGTGAGTAGAGATCAAAAGTCCCCTTAATCTGGCAGAATCTTCGATTGGATTATATAGACTGATAAGAAACGAACAGGGAAGAAATAAAGAAACGAAGCAATTTTGGAGTTCTTTTTATTTTAAGGGATTGGAAATATGTTCAACTAGAATTTTTTTCATTGAAAGTGCCCCGCTTTGGCGACGGGAAAAGTCACATGACACCCACATGCTTGTCGATCGATAGACATTAGATCAGCTGAGGAATTCAAGCATTTATTTGAGATCGATTTAATTATTTCACTTTTTTGAGAAAATAATTTCGCCTTGTATTCTTATTGAAATTTTCTCTAAGAGCATTTGCGCCAGCGATTTCTTGGAAGGGTCCTTGTGTACTTAAAATATGTCTGAAAATACCACGAGAAAACGGGGGTTGTAACATTATTAATCGTACGGTATCAGATTCCCTCAGTTTAGATTGACTGACAAGAAAACAGCACTACCTCAGATTCCTCTGGATTTAGAACAGAGTCGGGTGGTTGGATGGAGCCCATCCACAAAGTCAAAACCTTTCGTCATCCTCTCTGCGCTGCATCTAAAAAATTCTAGTCAGAGCCTTTCGATCCGGCAGAAACAACCCAAAGAATCTGCCGGAGCGGAGGGGGTAGCACGCCGCTTCTCTTCGAATTATACTACTAGCCGTTGACCCGGTCGTGAAGAAGCAGTCCAAGAAGTACTGCCAACCGAGCACTGCTCGCTATACGATGTTGTCCGCTCGCAATGCACATGGCCCATCATCTCTCCACAAACGGCCTCCACAGTTGGCACGGTCGTCGCCACGTTTCCGTCACTCCCCTGCCCTCTTAATGACCGCTTCTTCTTCTTCTTCTTCTTCGTCTTCATCGCCAGCCCGTTCCTGTTCATAGTCAAACGCCAGAACAGCCTAGGCGAAGAGAGCGAGCCGGTTCGTCATGGCGATGGAGGCCGGGAAATTGCCGACCGCAGGGAAGCCGATCCGATGCAGAGGTAGGCGTCGTGACTCTTTCCACCATTCGAGCCGATTTTGACTTTTGTGGTGGTGTAATTTACTGGAAGTGGCTGTTGATGTGACGGGGGGGCGCGGTTTGCAGCTGCAGTGTCTCGCAAGCCGGGGGAGCCTCTGGTGATCGAGGAGGTGATGGTGGACCCGCCGATGCCTCACGAGGTCCGGATTCGGATCATTTGCACCTCCCTCTGTCACAGCGACATTACGTTCTGGAGAATGAAGGTGATTTCGATTTCTCTCTCCATCATCGCGTGAATGCGTGTGTACATATGTATCGCGCTGCATCATGCATGTGCGTATATCAGTGCGTACGACCTATGCATATGCCCTGCTGGACATAAGCATGCTTTGCTTGCGGATTGCAGGATCCTCCCGGATGTTTCCCGAGGATTTTTGGGCACGAGGCTGTGGGGTAAGCTCGATGACTCCGATTGTTTGTTCTCTTTAATCAGTCATTTGGCACCTTAGTTTCTTGATGGGAGAGAATGAGGATTCAGGGAGTCCAGTGGATGCTTGAATTCGTCTAAGCTCAGCTCTTTAATGTTAAACACGACTGGTGTAAACTGCTGAACTGCAAAGAACTTTTCTTTCACTTGAAGTTTTATCATCTGCGCTGCCCGGCATTTGAAAGTATTTTGAAAAGTATACGTTACAGTAAATTAGAGGGAAAATTTTTGTCTCTAAACCTATTGACAGAGCCAATGCTTAGGGTTGATGTCTTTTTCAGTAGGGTCCAGTCCGGATCTTCTCAGTATGTTCTGGAAGTGTGATTGGGTATGTCTGCTTGAACGAGTTTAGGCAATATCTTTTCCACTTAAGGTTTACGATTGCTTTCTTGAGAACAGAATGCTGCTTTCTCACGTATTATTTGAAGAGTTATTACAAGAAAAATACATGTAAGAGTCAAACTTGCTAGATATCCAATGGAAAACATGCACACATAGAACAGAAGTAGTATATGCTATGAATATCAGATCTCCAGAAGGATGCTTGACTCTGATAAAGTGCAGTAGTATGATTGAAGTTGGATGAGTTTGAATCAAGGCAAAAGTTAAAAAAATAAATTGAGTTTATGAATGAACATGGAGGATTTTGAGCTTTATTCAAGGATGGCTATGCATCAATCTATGCCACAAGAAGCTTATTAGTTTCCCGGTATAGGCAGAATAGTACCCAATAGCCAATAATGCTTCTGCTCACATGCACTTAAGATTTGCTGTTAACTGTTAATACTAACTTGCCAGAGCATGGGCTCTGTCTTTGTATTTTTTTTCCCCTCTTTGCTGATGTTAAAGATCATGCTCTTGTTTCTAGGATTAGTTTGATCTTCATTTTATAGGAAACGACACTAGAAATGCCATAACTTTCATATGATGCACACTTTGGTGCCAAAACTTTTTGTCCGATCATTAAGTGCCACTTTAAAAAAAAAAAAAAAAAACGGTTACTTAAGTGCCAATTTTGATTTGGGACACCAGAAATCTAACGTGTCGATATTCTAACATTTCTTTTGATTGACATGGCTTGCCGGCATGCCCAATGAGCATTAATGGCCCTAAATGACACCTTTTCACACATGATTGCCCAAAATTCAACCTCTTCTTCAAAACTTAACCTCATAATAGATGATTTGGGGGGAAAATTCGGCCTCTTCCTCAAACACGAACATCACAACCGTGGATT
The DNA here is from genome assembly GCA_017140615.1 of Eucalyptus cladocalyx. Taxonomy (NCBI): domain Eukaryota; kingdom Viridiplantae; phylum Streptophyta; class Magnoliopsida; order Myrtales; family Myrtaceae; genus Eucalyptus; species Eucalyptus cladocalyx. The sequence goes on from CM029521.1 coordinate 16,802,236, forward strand.
TGGGACAAAATAATTCATTAAAACTTGCAATAGACATCTACTATTTCATTTGTGATAATTTGTCTAACTGGAATTGCAATTTTTATATTGGAATTTTGAGGATGGATAGTAACAAAAAGCCGTGATGGAAGGTTCAGATGCTGGGCAAAAGAAATATGGCATGAATATGTCTCAGATTAAGAGAACGAGGGACAACTAATTGGTGGTAGTGATGACAGAGCCAAGGGACATGACAACGAGGTAGACAATAGGAAAGGAGATGGAGTTGAGGGAGAGGAGGAGGACAGCATTGCCCTCGTAGATGCCTGTGGCAGAGAAGTGACGGGGTCAATGGGGTGCTAGTGCTCATGGAAATATTTGGATGCGGATCCTTGGAGGCAGGAGGAGGCGTTAGTGAAGGCCATGGAGCCACAGTGGAAATTGTTAGAGCAATTAAATATTAAAAAACACATCCATCTAATAGCTTAAACATTTATAACAGTCTCACACATTCTCACATGATATCCCGAGTTTAAATCTTTAGAGGTCCCTATATTTCCACGCTCTAGGCTTAGGCTGAAGCTCAGAATACGCATGAGGGGAAGTGTTAGAGTAATTACATATGAAACCACACCTTCATGAGGAGATGAAAGTGGTGATGTCAAGGGAGGGGTTGGGTTGGTCACTATTGAAGATGATAGGTCAGGTCATTGGACTTCCTTTTTTATAAGAAAGCCACAAAGACATGAAAATTTCATTAAGAAAAAAAGTCACATACAACGAATTGCCAGAATTTGTTGGGGAGGCACTTGAATAATCGAATTTTTTCCACTTTGACACTTAAGTGACCCGACAAAAAGTTTTGGCACCAAATTAAGCACTATATGAAAGTTACGGCACTTCTAGCATCCTTCTCTCTCATTTTGGTATTTATGAGATATTGCATTCAAAATTTCCTTGTTTTCAGGATTGTGGAGAGCATTGGAGAAAATGTCGACGGGGTAACTGAAGGGGATGTAGTCGTTCCAACCTTCATGTCCGATTGTGGTGAATGTGAAGATTGTAAGTCAAAGAAGAGCAACTTATGCTCAAAACTCCCCTTCAAGGTATCTCCTTGGATGCCTAGATATGAGACAAGCAGATTCAAGGATCTTAATGGAGAAGTTCTATATCACTTTCTGTTCGTGTCAAGCTTTATTGAGTATACTGTGGTAGATGTTGCCCATGTGACTAAGATTGATCCTGCAATTCCTCCAAATAGAGCATGCCTCATTGGTTGTGGGGTCTCGACAGGTGAAGCACATTTCCTTTTCAGTCTTCGTAAAAGCAATAACTTCCCAAGCCAACTATTGAATCTTCCAATTGATTTGCATATTCTCATGCCAATTCTGTCCATTCATACTCTGTGTAAAGCCTTTACTGTTGTTGTGGGGGCATTTCAGCATTATGCTTTACCTATGAAGTACAAGTACAACCTTACTTAATGATTCAGGTTTCAATGTGCTTTTTGGTCCTCAAGTAGAATATGCGTGCTCTGGCTATTCAAATGGCTTACACAAATTAGTCTCTCATTGCTTCACTACTAGTACTGGTCTTCAGGGATGGTTGTATTGAGTCAGAAAGAAATTAAATCGGATGGGCCGCCTTTGGAAAGTCTTGTCTGATTGCATATTGGTTCTCAATTTCTTCATGTTTCCAACTTGCATGAGCCTCTTGCAAAAGAACTATCTCAGCTAATTTTGACTGACATAGCAACGAATAGTGGATAAAATAAATTTCTGAGAACTACTTGGTTCTGTTTAGGGGTTGGGGCTGCCTGGAGAACAGCAAACGTGGAGGCGGGATCAACCGTTGCAATATTTGGACTTGGTTCAATTGGATTAGCAGTATGAAATATACCAATGTCATGTTTTCCTGTCATGCTTTTCCATCCAATCGTTGATCCAAGAATCAAATTGAAACGACAAGTTCATGCCCAAAGGATTCTGAGAGAGATAATGACTTGGGGTTGTCTCTGCAGGTTGCAGAAGGAGCGAGACTGTGTGGTGCTGCGAGAATAATAGGTGTGGATACGAACCCAGACAAGTTTGAAATTGGTAAGACATGTTGACTAGTTTGCAGTAAAATTATAATATTCAAAAACTCTTGTGATTCCAACAGTGGCGGATATGCAGTTATTTCATGCCATAGCAGTTGTAGGGGAAACAGACTGCAAGTTCAGATGATAGACAAAGAAGCGAAGCTAGGATTAAGATCTTGGAAGGTCCATGTTCAGTCATTATAAAAGGAAATGCTTCTGAAGCAAAAATCAAGTTCTGCATGCCCATGATACGTTTTGTAAACAGTAAACTATGCTGCTCATTAAAGAATGTGCGATGTCTTGACATCCAATTTTAGAATTGCCTACTCCAAAGTTAGATAATCATATCTGAATTGATATCCTAAACTTATGGCATATGTGCCCCCTCCCCGTCCCCGGAAGATAGAATGGAAAGGTAAAAAATTAGAAAAGAAAAGAAAAACTCAGATTTAGGACCTGGATGTACTTGCATGTAAAACTGTCAGCATCGGTTGCTGTCCCTACCGTGACACTCTCAGTCCGCCATTGATTGGCATATCTTTCATCATTTTGAAGTCCAGTTTGTGTTTTTCCTTACCAACACAGGAAAGAAGTTTGGGGTGACAGATTTTGTCAATGCTGGAAACTGCGACAATAAAGCGCTAAGCCAGGTTTTTCTCTAAAACATCTGATCTTCAAGTTCACGCCAATAAATGGTTACTGTTTGCAAGGCAACATTGCCTTTGGCGACATTGATCCAACTTGTTTCATTTTGTTTGACTTCTGGAAGTATAACTTGAAATGTCTTCATGCACTGGCATGGTGCGCTACTATTGTGGACTGCTCTAGTGCACGGTACCTACTTTGCAGTAGTAAAGAATATGGTGCAAGATGAAAAAGTTATAGCTAATTCTCAGGCTTTAATGTCAATTTTTGGCCATGTAAAGCTCCTCCATATGCGAAACTCTTTGCTTCATCATATAGTTATAAATTTTTCTATTTGTAATAAATTTCTCTTATCTCAATTGAACAGGTGATCAATGAGATGACTGGCGGGGGAGCAGATTACTGTTTTGAGTGTGTTGGTTTGGCATCGTTGGTGCACGAGGCCTATGCTTGTTGCAGAAAGGTCTCTCTCTCTCTCTCTCTCTCTCTCTCTCTCTCTCCCTCCTATGCTAAAATAAATGACCACTTAGACAAGCCACTAAATTCTGTGGTTATCGATTGTCTCTTATCTGCATGAGGTTCAGGGTTGGGGAAAAACAGTTGTATTGGGAGTGGACAGGCCAGGGTCGCAGTTGACCTTTAGCTCCTTTGATGTCCTTCATAGCGGGAAAAGCCTTACGGGATCTTTGTTTGGAGGTCTCAAAGCTAAGTCAGATATTCCCATCCTCCTGAGGCGCTATGCGGACAAGGTGACTGTTCTTTTCTATAGCTACTTGTATCATGTCTTTGCTTCCTATGTTTTTAATCCTAGGTTCACTGGAAAGCACTTTAGCATTATCATCACAAACATGAAGCTGTGCAGCAATTCCAGGCAGCTGGTTGTGCTATTAATTTATCTGTGCTTAGAGGGTTGAAAACACTGAGGAAATATTTTCATTTTCATATCAGTTCTGGTTCAAATTAGAGTCTGATTCCAGATATTCGTGATGAAATATGCCTTTGAACTCCTCTCTCTCTTTCCTCTTGTATTATCAGGAGTTGCAGTTGGATGAGTTTGTCACACATGAGGTGGGCTTTGAAGATATCAACAAAGCTTTCGAGTTACTTATTGAAGGAAAGTGTCTTCGATGTGTGATATGGATGGGCAAATGAGTTTGTCACACATGAGGTGGGCTTTGAAGATATCAACAAAGCTTTCGAGTTACTTATTGAAGAAATGTGTCTTCGATGTGTGATATGGATGGGCAAATGAGTTGACTTTTGCTGTTTTTTTTTTACTTCGTTTCAGAGCAAGAACTCTGCATAATTCCTGCATAAATTGTGTTTTATTTGGAATTTGTTGTTCATCATATTCTAAGGTGGCAAACCCTGTAAATGTTCCCGAATCCTGAAATTTTCATTGGGACTCTTTGGTAATAATTCTGCCCACAATACTATGACACCGTAAATGCACTGGATGCACCAGTGAAGTACTCGGTGGGAGAGAATATCTTCTGAGAGGAACCATAGTGCCTCAAGCGGTAAATCCCGGGCTTAGTCTCCTCCGGAACTTCCCACTCAATGGTTGCCGAACCATACAATCCATAGTTTTCCGACTTCCACTTGAAAAACAAGCAGAAGTCATCGTCATCATGTACCGGTATCCACCGTTCCCCCTCAAGCTTTTCTACGACCGCAAACGTGCCTTCTGTTAATAGGTCGTGTCTTGGGTCTGCACTCCAGAAAGTGGCATTTACTCTGTCTCCCGTTTTAAATGCTTTACTTTCTGATTGGGTGACGTCCTCTTTAATGTCGCCGAAATTAATGCCTGGAGGAGGTAAGTCGCCCGGCGGGGGAAGCAAGAGGCTGATCTGTACAGAGGAAAGGTCGGGTGGTGAAGGGCCACTAGGGACCTTTACTCCTGTTGCCATCGCTTTTGCTAATTTCTTGAATTCTTGGATATAGGCTGATAACGTGTGGGGACCGTAGAGCGTAGAAGCAGCCTGCGGCATAAGTTAGCAACTGTAATGCAGAAAGGATATGAATGCTACCTCACGGAACGGGGAATTCAGGTAGTCCTACGATGGTAATTGATTTTCGTTTGGGTACTCTGTGTTAAATCTATCTTGTATCATGGCTGCCTCAAAAAATCTATTGAGATATGCACAAGAGAGTACCTCATATCGCTGCTGTGTGTACTCTTCGAAGGTCGCCACATACTGCGAGTAAGTGTTTGTAAGGCCTGCTATCACGACCTGGAGATCCTCCCGGAATTCTCCATTCCCATTGCTTATCAATGTCTCCTTCACCGCCTCCCTCAGTCGCCGGCCAGCCATTGTTGTGAATTCTGTAAATTCGAAACAGGATTTTGATTAGCTTGTATAGTGCTTGTCACCGTTACTGCTGAAGGCTTCCATCTAGTAGTGCTACTTCTCTTACGATCAAAACCTGTTCTCGAGTAAGACTGCTCTTCTTGGTTGACATGATGAATTAAGGGACTCTGTCATACATCTTGAGCCACAAGAATGTCTTACTTCAACCACCTCTGGAATTACTTTCTGGAATTTCCTCTAGTCTCTAGACGTGGGTCTTAAGATACTGTGTGGAATTTAGATACGTGGTGACCGCAACACTCCTGATTCAGCATGTCTACTCCCGGAAGAGGTCTCGACACTTCTATATGTGGAGGAATGGACTATTCCTAAGCAAACCGAAGCTATGACGTGAAATTAAAATTCACTGCATGAGGGAATTGGAGAGAGACGAACCTCCTGGTACAGAGAGAATGATCAGTTGTCCTAATCTGAGCATTTGAATTGGAAGAATCGCTGGCTGCATTATAGTGGAAAAAGGAATGTTTAGACATCTGATCATGCTTGTCTGTGGTGACGTTAAAGATAATGCCATCATCACATGCAACACGTGACCGTGCATTGCTTTTGCATTTACTATTAATCCTCTTAACAATTTATCAGGACTCGGGGCTAAAATTTTCTGGTAACATCCATCTAGCACCTCCTCCTTAAGCATATTACTGAAGTAAACCAGCCAGGCACCACTGGAGGATCACAAGATGTGAGCTAGAAGAGCATACTTCCATCAGAAGAGGTTGAAGATTTCAATAGCCCGAATGCATTAGTGTTAGATTTGCTATGTCTCAAGCAGGTTGTAGCTCATGGTGAAGCTAATAAAGCCCATTAGACTGGCTTTTGTGAGATTATTGTAACTATGAGATTGGATAGGAAGTCCATCGTACCGCCCAAGCATAGGGATGGAACATTTCACCGGTGCTAAGTAAGACGGGCTTCGGCTTCTGGCATTTCTCCTGATACGCACTTGGTTTTTTCAGCAAGTTCCTCACAAGCTTCCAAAAGGGGTTGATCTGCAAACGTGCGAGTTGTCCACATGAAACGAGATGATAAAGAATGAGCCAGAGTCTAATCTGGCTGAAACTTGCAAAGTTTTATTGCACGGTTGACGTGGTAGGCGCAGTTGAATTTACTTGAAAACCGGTTCTGGCTAACGCTTAGGAATCTGCTAACCTCTGTATCGCCTTGCTGGAAACCGAATTGGCCAGGGCCATCAGTGGTTCCAGCAGCAAAACCTGCACCAACGGCTGCAGGACATGTTTTAACCACCAGGTTTCCCTCTAACTCCACCTCAATATCTGTGAAATTTACATATGCATGACGGTAATCTATCTTTCCGGTCAGTTCTTCTTTAGCAGACTTGAATAGCTCGAGGGCCGTCTTGAATTGCCTGTCGCCTATGATCTTTGTGCTAAGTATTTCATCTGGGTACCTGTAACATAGCGTCACGAACCCTCATATCAATTCAAGGTAAGAAGCTTACGGGCTCTTTCATAACCACCACACAACTAATGAAATGCCCGACAATGATTAACTCATTCTGGAAGAAATTAGAGAATACCCGGGTCCACGCCCCACGCAAAGTGTATCGTCCCCGTTGCACGAAGAGCGGTTGAAATCGCACGGTTTTCCTGTATCAGTGCAGAATGCTCCAAGCACGTTTGGGCTCACGTCCCCCACGTTGGATTGGCAAAACGCAGCCACGAACAAGGAGCCATCGTTTATCCTTACCTTGGAACTCCGGCTGCTCGTTTTGCTGCACGGCTGCCCTCCAGTTGCGCCTATTGTTTGTGCCTTCTCGATCAACAGCAAACCATCTCCGTCTGATCTCACGAATGACACAAACAGAAAAAATCTGTAACATTAGTATCATTCGCACTACTTTAGTTATAAGAACTCACGATGATCACAATTGCCAAGTTGGAAATCCATCAACGGCAAGCCCAGACTTAATTACACATTTTTTTTAACATTAACGAATGATTCAGCAATGTAACCAAAAGATCACTTAAAAGCTTAACATAGTATATGAAGGTGCGATCCTGCAAAAGAAAATAAGCTTACTAGATCGGTTAGCCGATTTCCCCTTCCCCAAAGCTGACCGGTACGAGTCCTCAAAGAACCTGGCAGCGGCTCCTTTGTTGTCTCCGCTGATGAGCCGGTTGTCTCGGCTCATGGACGTCCCGTGTGTCGCGAACCAATTGAACGCTCCGATGCTTTCCCTTCTCTCTCCATCGACAAACTTTCAACAGCATCATTTGCTTGTCCACGTTGGTCGGGTATCGAGCTCTCTCCTCATCCGGATTGATCAAATACGCACTCGGGCTCCGACTTATACCTGCATCATCCACATCCCCTATTGAAAATAGATCATATCAGGATCGTTGGCATGATTCATCGATCAACAAAATGCCACCCGTACTGAGCTATGTACCTCGGTTAATGAATATGGAACCAGGCTTGAGGTTGTTGTGAGCTTGGACGATGCTTTGCTCAACGGCATCGACGATGGCATCAAATGACTGTTTGACGAATCCGAGGGAGGTCACAATGTAGAGCACGTACTGCAAGTAACCTCCGGGACCAGCATGAGTGTGTATGCCACTGATTGCAACATTCTCTTCGGTGTACAAATCTCCAAACCTTTTAAGTAGGAAATAAAACAAAATTGTTCGCTGAGATTAAAACCTATTACAGAATACTCGCGACTGTAACTGGAATGTCAATCTACTAGACAGTCTAGACCAAGTCCAGCCAATGACTCCTTCAGAAACTCTTTCCTCTTACCTCGACCTAAGCCTTTCCAGAACCTTAACAGTGACGAGCTGCGAAGCCATCCCGGCATCGAGATTGACGAAGGTGAACCTCGCCCCATTTGGACTTTCCGCCACGACAAACGCCCTTGCTCTCAACCGGAAGTGAATCCCCGCCGCATTCTGCTGGATGTTCCCGTAGCCCATCAGGTTCACATCGGCAGCCGGTCCTGTTGAGTCATAGCTCCCTACTCCGATCAGGTACTCCCCATTCACGACTCCCAAAACTACGAGCGCGAGCAACGAGAGAAGCAGAGACTTGCGCCCTTTGTTGCTCATCGTCTTCACCGTCTTGCTTTCGTGTGGGATTAACATTGGTAGATACATGTTTGAACATAAGATCTGTAAGTATATATAAGAAGCTCCATGGCCTAGGATTCCTAGGAGATTGGCGTTGAATGTTCTTAGATTGTAGCGACTGTGATGTAAGATATATATATTTTTTTTGATGAATGGTACAAAAGTTTTGGGATAGTTGGCACAAGAGAATCTTCGGATTGCCCGATCGGTCAGGAGAGATTAACGATGCAATGCCTCGTCCATTTACTGTGCGGATGCATAAAGGCAATGAAACATCGGCCCGCAATTGCTGTTGGCTGTTCCAACACATTTGTGGGGCCAGCTAATACATAAAACAAAAAGAATACAGGAATTTCAAATAAAGATGTGAAGTACCTTCATTTTTTTCAAATAAGAATTTGAATAAAGATATGAAATGATAATTTCTATCTCAAATAAGGGGGCAAGTGGCCATGACAGTTTTAAATAAAGGCATAATCTTGCCAATCACCGGCTAGCTAGATATTTCAACCAGTCAAAGACATTTTTGTCAAAAGACTATTATTTTTAAATTATTTATTCTCCTTACTTTTTCATTTCCTTTCTGACAAAGGCCCTAGTGACCCTTGTCGACCATTGGCAAGGGTCGCCTCGCCTAGGTCCTTGCCAGCCGCGGGTGAGGGTAGCGAGGGTTGCCTCACCTAGGGCGAGAGTCGCCTCGCCTAGGCAAGGCTGTCCCTCACCAACTGCTGGTGAGATGACCCTCGCTTAGATCTAGCGAGGGTTGGCCTTGCCTATGACCGATGAGGGTGACCTCACCCAGGGGGAGGGTCAATTCACCCAAGTGAGGTCGTCCCTTGCTTATGGTTGGTGAGAATGGCCCTTGCCAAATCAAGCAAGGACAACCCTTACCAGATCCCTTCTAGGCATTGTCATTGGTCGACCATCATTTGAGATTGGCAACCGGCGAAGAAGAAAGAAAAAAAAAAATAAAAAAACTAAAAAAGAAAAAAGAAAGAAAAATTAAAAAAAGAAGAAGGTAAAAGATAAAAATGCCCTTGACCAACTAGAAAGTCAAGCCTTTTTTTTAAAAAAAAACTAACATAGCCATTTTAAACATTTATTTGAAACAAAATTCACTTGAAGCTTTTATTTGAAAAAATGAGGGCACTTCAAGTCATATTTGGAATTTTCCCAAAAGAATAAAAAGAAAAGTCAAATAGAAGACAAAAGAAAAAGGTAAATGTTGCTTTGTGCGAGAGAGTGAGCCCAACAAGAGAGAAAAAGTGAGTGTGCTCACCGAGAGAGCACCAAGAGAGCAGGGGACAAAAAAGGAAAAAGGGCATGGCTTTGCGATCTGGATTTGAAGGCCAAATTTCAATTTTGTCTGTTGAGAACTTTCTCCAACCTCCATTTGTGTTAATCCACCTTCATGGTGATGAAAATACCATTGCATTGTTGATGTTGATCGTTTAATATGTGACTAAAAAATATACTTTGTGTATCCTACTATTTTTTTGTGACTAGTGGAAGCTTTTGGATGGTCCATGATTTTTCCAACATTGGGTTTTCACGTAAAATCTTGGTGTTATTGCCTTTGTTTCCTTATTATTTTGGTGTTATATTTACTTATTGCGAGGTTTTTTTAAAGGCTAGTTGCTAGGGGTAAATTGATTTCAGTTGGTTTAGTTTTGGGGGAGAAATTGATCCTAAATTAGGTTTAGTTTTGATGAATTGTTGCCTAGTTTTCCCCAACAAAGTGATATCAAAACTAGTGTTCAGATTCTAGTATTAAATGGAGGAAACTAGCGGCATAATGTTTAAGTTAAATGCCTCAATTTTTTCCATTTGGTAGTCTCAAATGAAAGACATATTATATTACATATATTTGTTTGATCCCATTGATGGTGATGAGGCTAAGGAGATGAGGAAGACAAAGAATGAGAACGGATGAATTGGAAAATGATTGGGTTTATTCGACAATAGATTGGCAATAATGTGTTTCATCATATTGCTGAAGAAACATTTAATTAGTAATCACTACACCATTTTCTGATATGTGAGAAAGATAACTCTGATACCAAATAAATGTCAAGATCTTGGATTATATATATAAGAAGTTAACGTAAGATGATTTCAAATAAATTTGTAGAAAGTGGCATAGCGATTGGTGATTTTATATGTTTAATGTAAATGAACAAAATGGAATTTAAATAAAATCACGTGGATGAAAGATAATAAATAATGCAAATGTGATGTTTAGTATTATGAGTAATATAGGACTATTAACAATGACCATCCATAAGGCAGTAATCCGTGCTCAACTAAGTGTAGCAAAATATAATTAAATGTAATTTAATTAATAGTGTGATCTCACGCAACGACGGTAGTCCACCCTCGAGCAGAGATCTCACTGATAAACGAAATGAAAAAAAAAATGCGATCTTCTATAGAGGTTGTCATTTGCGCTCGAGTAGAGTCCCACTTCTAAGTAAATAAAGAAAGAACTAAGAATATAGAGTAATTGCGCCAACCAAAACTTGGTTGGTTATTTCATTCGATGATAGAATAGAATTTTTGAAGATAGATGATACAAATGATCGGAAGTGACTACGTCCTCGGGCCCTTCTAGGAAAGCAAGAAAGATCAACAGGGTTCTGTTGAACGCCAAGTGGAGTCTGGATCTCTCTTACTCGGAAGCCTCCTTCCTGGCGCCGAGAATCTCGGATCACTCGCCTATGGTGGTGAAGGTGCTTAATCTGACTCCTCGGAGGAAGCCTTCCAAGTTTTTCAACTTCTGGATGAAACATCCAGAGTTCAACGAGATTATCTCGCAAGTTTGGGATGCCCCGAGGGTTGGAGTCCCTATGTATAAGAGTGTTTGCAAGCTCAAGGCTCTTAAATGTCAGCTCAAGCAACTTAATAGAGATTCTTTCTCTAATATCTCCGCCAGAACTCTTGATGCGAGGAAGACATTAGAGACCACTTAGGCAGGCTTGCAGCAACCCCCTTTCTACTGACCTTGCCGAGGTGGAAAAAAATCAAAGGCGTATCTTTGTAGAATTGCGTGCCTTAGAGGAGTCCTTCTTTAGGCAGAAGTCCAGGGTTAGATGGCTCAGGGAGTGAGATCGCAATACCAAGTTCTTCCACCAATATGTCAACAAAAGACATTTGAGAAATAAAGTCATTTCCGTTCTCGACTCTTTAGGGAACCAGGTGACCAAACCACGGTTGGTGCAACGTCGATTTGTAGAGTTCTTTGAGGACCTCTTGGCGCCACAAGGGGAGCTAGTTAGACCTTCGCTAGAGGACCTGAGGGAGGTTATCCAGCATCCACTATCGAATGATCAAGCTGCACTCCTTACTCAACTAGTTACAGAGTTAGAGATCCGAGACACTATCTTCTCCTTGCCTAGGGGAAAGGCACTTGGACCGGATGGTTTCACAGCGGAGTTCTTCAAAGAAAATTGGGACATGGTTGGTCCCTTAGTCACGGCTGCAATGATGGATTTCTTCACCTCCGGAAAACTCTTAAGGGAGATTAACAATATCATCTTGGTGATGGTTCCTAAAGTAATCAACGCCACTTCCATGGAGGATTATAGGCATATCGCTTGCTGCAACACTATTTACAAGTGTATTACAAAGGTGCTAGCTAATCCGGTGGCCCTAGCTTTGAAGAGCTCGATAAACCCTTTTCAGATTGCTTTTGTAAAAGGCAGGCGGATTAGGGATAACATCATGCTGGCCCAAGAGCTGTTCTCTAGCTTCCACCTCGAGCCTTATCTCTCTAAATGTGCGATAAAAGTGGACATCAGGAAAACCTATGATATTGTGGATTGGGACTTTCTTGAAGGTGTGTTGTTGGCCTTTGGCTTCCCTCAGTTTGTCACGCGACTTATTATGACTTGTGTGCGCACACCCAAATTTTCAATTGCTTTGAATGGAGAGCTCCACGAGTTCTTTGTGTGCGGCTGAGGTTTCCGCCAATGTGATCCCATCTCTCCTTACCTTTTCACTATGGTTATGGAGGTGCTTTCAAGAATCATTTTTAGGTACTCTTTGAGGTCTGATTTCAAGTTCTTCTGAAGGTGTAAGGCAACGGGTTTTTCACATCTCTTTTTTGCAAATGATGTTTTCCTTTTTTGTGAGGCTCACCTTCCTACGGTGGCTCTCCTCATGGAAGGTCTTCATATTTTTCCTCTTGGAGTGGCCTTTATCCTAACCCGTGCAAGAGTGAAATTTTTTTGGCGAGTGGGGCACCCTTCTTAAGGAATGGTATTCTCTTTGAGTTGGGCTTTCAAGAAGGGAACTTGCTAGTTCGGTACCTAGGGGTTCCTATAATCACTTTGGGGATCAGCAAAGCAAACTGTTGTGCCCTTGTCAACCGTATCACTGTAAGGGTTCAGTCTTGGACCCACTATTTCCTCTCTCTTGCTGGACGGCTTCAGCTTATCAGGTCAGTTCTTCATGATATACAAGCCTAGTAGGCTAGTGTATTTGTTTTACCTATAGCTATGGTGGACCAAATAGAGAAAATCCTCAGACAATTCCTGTGGAAAGGTCTGGACCTGGGTAAGGGTGATGCTAAGGTAGCTTGTGTGACAATCTGATTTTCCACTTCTATTTTCAATGGAATAAACCGGACTTTTCATCAACATGTCTATAGTGCTATTCTCTGAGCTAATCACTCATGAGATAACTAGATCAGTTGGGGAAGTCAGTAAGGGATTTTAATGCAACCGGCTTAAGAATTTGACCAAAAATCGACTACTTGACCGTATTAGTCTGCAAGGGTCATTGCGGCACAATCGAAAATCTATCAAAGACTGGAAAAAGGTTTATTCGATTGAGATATATAATTAGGCATGGGTGATTCCACCTAATTACAAAATTCTCGTCGATCGACATTAACCCGATTTTTCTGTTGTTTTGGTACCCTGTGTCCGTAATTGAAACATCGAGATTTTTCACAACCACCGAAAGCCGTCGATGCATCAAAGATGTACATAGTGGCTCGAAAATAATCGACCACGAGTCTATTGCATCGAAAATTCCCAAAAAACTACCTGACGAAGAAACCGCGTTTGACTGAATTTAACTGCGAAATTCATTCTGATTTCAAAAATTGAAAACTTTCATGTGTTACAATTAATCCAAGGATATTATTGCATCTTTTCAAAATTTATTGATGACGGTAATTGTTTGTTAAAAATGCAAAAGCAACAAGTTAAAAGAATAACGGAAAGGCCACATTTTAAATAGGTTTTGGGCCTTTATTGTGAAACAATTGAAGAATGAATTATAGAGATTTAAATGAGGATTTATCCTTATTATTTAGAGTTGTGAAATGTTAAAATGGAAAAAGAGAGAGAGCTTCTAGAAACCATGCAAATTCGGAGCTTTGGGAACCAAGGGGAATTTCAGCACCATTTGAATCTCATTTGAGAGGGATAAGCTTGTTGAGTGTGGTGGGGCACTTGACAATGAAATGATTGAGTTTTTCCATGGAAAAGTTGTGGGAATTAGCTGCAAATTCGGATGCCTCAATGTAAGGTGGAATTCACGTGCATTTAGTTGTCATTTGGAAAGTAAATAGGCATTCCAAGAGGGGTAAGCCCCTTGAGAGTGATGGGGACTCATTTTCCATGGAAATTAACAAAAGGTGTAGAAAAAAATGGAAGCCCTTTGGTCTTTTTTCTCCATTTCTTCTCCCCATGCATACGATTCCTTCCCCTTCTTGGTACCATGTGATTGCTCTCTTCTCTCTCTTCCTTTCTCTTTCTTTTTCTTTTCCCCTTTCCTTTGTCAAACATGCAAGCCTTTGTCTTCTTCTTCTTTAAGCTAGTTTATTCGGTCATTTCTACTCCCTCTTGGACGACAAACCAGCGACTAAGAAAACGGAGGAAGGCGTGGTCTTGACGTTACAAAATTCCTGGACCCACAAAAACTTCGACCTACCACCATGTTTTATATCTTTTGGTCTTGGAGTTCAAGTGACGATAAAACCCCCTCACCAGCAGGAGAACGGCTCAGCCGACCAAACACCACATTTATTTCCCTATACTGAAAATTTTGCAATTCCGTGTGTTGCTGTTGCAATCGCACCACAGCACACCCCTATGTTGTTTCAGCTCAACCCCATCACCGAGAGACCCAAGGCTTGTCTCTGTGTTGCTATACAGCCATCAGCAAGAGCCGTCTTTAGTTTTAAATAGATGAGTTGTTTTCCTAAAACTGGAAAATGAGTTGTGTATCTTTGTTTAGGGGTTGAAATTAGTTGAGAAAGATTTAGATGAAATTAAAGATAGTTAATATTAGTTTATAAATGTTAAATTTATAGAAAGGCTTATTCTTAGTTTAAATAACAAGATCAAAATTGTAGAAAATAGTTTGGCCAAGAACAGAGACTCTGTTCCAGAACTGATTTCTAGGCGTGTGCGGTTTGTTATTTTTATAGACGGAAATGTGTTGCGACTTTGAAGTGAATTTCTTCTGAGGAAATGTTTTAGACACCTTTAATTATGACATAAAATTTTCTCAAGATTTTTAGAAATTAAAAAGAAGACGATTTTAGCTTCATTAGCTTTAAACAGAAAGTTAAACTACACTGGAAATCCGGACCTGTAAGAATTCTACGGGTCTTTATTGACATTTCTAGTTCGAATTTTCAAACGATGCCTTGACAAAAGTTGTTCTTTATGTCTTCTAATTTAACATAATCGAATTTCAAATCAAATGGACTTGTTTCGGACTCCGATCTAAGCTGATTTTGGAAAACAGAACCGCTGGAAACGGGACTGATTTTAGTGCTGGATTGAGTGAATTACTGGCACAAATCCAGAGGGATCTAGGCCTTGGTGTCTTCATGAAAATTGTTTTTTTACATGTCCTTTATCACGTTTTCAAATTTGAAAATTTTTCGAACTCGTTTGAGATGATTTTGGATGTCAAACTAAGAAATGTGCAAATGAACAGTTTCTGCAAATTCTGGTAAGTAGTTATTTGTAACTATTCTCAAGGTGTTCTTGCTGGAAATTTGCTTAATTGATGTTATGAATGAAATATGCAATTGATCATTGAATTGTGATATTATGTGAATACATACATGACATGAGATTCCGTCACGAACCTTTGGGGCCGGATGATGCTCATTCAGGAATGCCCCAAGTCAACGGATGTCGGTCGCAATGGATGCTAGGCCGATGCTCCTAATCGGAATGCCGTCTGAGTGTAGACGTTGCCGTGCTCGACGGTGCGAGATGATGCCCGGTTATGTCGGAAGACTGTTATCTGTTGCATTAGCTATGGCCCGTATGCTTACATTGTTATTTATGTCATTGCATATACTCATGTTAAGGTATTCATATGATGTGTGGACTCGATACTATTAGGTATGATTTGATTGACACTAATATGCAGGAACATGCTGGTATTTAAAGAATTGTGAGAAATATGACTATGTTGCATGTAGAGTGTACCCTTCTCCTACTCGGGATTTAGGGGATTAACTTGATGAGATGTGATCTCACTCCGTTGTGGGCTAAAAATTTTCAGGTCCCTAGATGGAGGATTTTCAGGAGATGTACAGGGAGTCGAAAGGAGTGAAAGCTAGGTCTTAGTTTAGTTTTTGTTAGGAGTCGATGAGTCTTCCATCTAACTTGGACACTGAGTGACAGCTTATGCTTTTATTATCGAGAAGTTTGATGGGATCGCCTAGGACCTTGTTCCCATGGACAAGGAGCTCGGAGCATAGATAGCCTAGAAGCTCTTCTTTTTTAAACAGATTCCTATCATATTGAACTTTTATGTGTGTTAATATCCTTGTAAAAATGTGTTTAATGTAAATATAATCCTATGTTTGTTATCCCATCTTTGTGTTGTTTGGAAGCTGTTATTACGTTTCCGCATGGGTCGACAACCATTCTTGGGAGATTGCAAACTTTCATCAACTATTGCGAGATATGCATGCGCTTGAGGTTCGGGTCATGACAGTTTGGGATGAAGTTTGCCTTCCAAAAGTTGAAGGAGGACTAGGTATCAAAATGCTCCGAGATTACAATAAAGCCACCATGCTTAAGCATATCTAGCTCTTATTCTCTGAGAAAGAAGCGATGCTGTGTAGGTGGGTCCATTCCACTTTCTTAAAAAACAAAAACTTTTGGGTTACTAGGAAGCCAACCTATGGCTCCTGGGCCTGAAAGAGCTTGTTGAACCTAAGAAGTGATTTTCGAATGGCCTTTTACTAGAAAATTGGCGATGGCAAAACAACCTCTCTTTGATTTGATAATTGGCACCCTAGGGGGTCCCTGAACCTGCTCTTCTCAAATTCAATTATCTATAACTTAGGGCTCTCTAGGCAAGCCTGTGTTGCTGACCTCTTCTCAGATGCTGGCCAAGCTCTCAAGATGGTGTTTGAATTGTGGGTCATCCTCTCTCGGTCATGTCGGGTGACCCGGATCATTTCTGCTAGCGAAAAAGCTCTTCAAGCCAGTTCATGGTGGCAACAGCGTGGAAAACCATTAGGAAGAAGAGATCGCAGGTACATTGGCACTCCTCCGTGTGGGACAACACCATAGTGCCTCGCTATCAACTTAATCTTTGGCTCATTGTCAAGCTCAGACTTCCAACCTAGGCTCTCCTTTTGTCCTATGGTGGAATTGAAAGTGTTACCTGTGTGTTTTGCAAGAGTATGCCCGACTCTGTTGATCACCTATTTTGATTAATGTGTCATGGCTAGCATTGCTTTCTTTTGGGCTTCCAAATGCAATTTGCCTTGGCACAACAGAACTTGGAAGGAGAACCTCCGTTGGGCTGTTACCTATTTGATAGGTAAAGATTTCTACAAGTGCATTGCCCATTTTTCCATTGGTGCGCTTTGTCATATCATTTGGAAAAACAGGAATAACATCATCTTTAGAGACCCGCCCCTGACGGTCCCGGCCATGAAGAACCACCTCTTGAAAGTGGTCTGAGCTAAGGCTATCACCTTCAGGAACGTCGAAGATAATTTCAGAAATAGAAGGCTGCATAGAAGTTGGGGCCTAGACTCGATTATTTTCACTAGGGACTCGTAGGTAGTTCGTTCCGACGGTGACCTCTTCCATGCCTGTGGTGTCTTTTGTAGCCGGTTGACCATGTCATGCTTCATTTGGTCTAGGTGTTGTAGTGTTTGTGCCACATTTTGTGGTTTTTTCATCTCGTCACCCTTCCACTCCTTTTGTTCCTACATTTGGAGTGTAAGTTTTGGGTGATGAGATCTTTTTGTACATTTGGCATTTCCTCAAATATTCTTACCTTTTACCAAAACAAAAAAAAAAAAAATGATTGGAATATTGTTCATCATCTCTTTCTAGGAGGGCGATTTTTCCACTATTCACCGTTTCTGGGGTCTGCTCAACTCGGGCGTTTCAACCTTTGATCTCGCCCATTTTTTGGTGACTCTCTCCCTCTTGGTACAACCTTCCTTCTCACCGAATGGTTCAGTCCTTCCTCTCCTCTTCGTGGAGTTCCCTGTTGCTCTGTTCGCCTCTGGTTTCCCCACATCATCGTTGGAGGTCTTGGTTGTTGCAACCGCTCGAGCCGACCCCGGAGTTGAACGCGGCCTTCGCGGAAGGTGTGGGGGCCCATAGCTTCCCTCCTCTCTGCTTATCGGCCCTGGTATGGATCTTCTTACCTTGGCTTGTCTGTAGAAGGTTGGGTAGGTAGCGGTGTTTTGTTGGACTGGATGACGTCCTCCTTGGACAAGCTCCGCCTAGGTAATACTAGTGGGAAGGACCTGAGCTCCCCTTCGCACAACCTTATAGTGATGGATGCTAGGAATTTGGCCCAAAAGCCCCGGCTTATAGGGGATCTTCTTTGGTTGGAGATGGCAACGTGCATGGGCGTAATGCTGGGCCTTCACAAGACGACCGGTTCAGGGGTCGAAGCCACTCTCGGGCTCCTAGAAAGTGAGCCCCTAGCAAACCTGTGAACTCATCTAAGCCCCCTCAAGCCCAATCTTGGGCTAATGTGGCGCGGTTGGCAGCAAAAGGGTATGAGCTGCCTTATGTTCCTCTTATATTTGTGGAGGGTAAACCAGTTGTGAATTTGTCGGAGAAGTGCTACAAGCATGGATCCCAAGTGGAAAGAGTTTCTTGTTGGTTATTTCGTAGGGAAAAGACTTCCTTTCCAGCTTACAGAGCAAACGTTGAAGGACACTTGGGGCCCAAAGCTTGTCAACGTGCTGGCCGACAATCAAGGCTTCTAATACTTTCATGTACCAGACCCGGTATACCATAGGAAAATTCTAGAAGAGAGCCCTCTCACTGTTGCTAGGGTCCCTCTCATCTTGCAGTAATGAAAACCGCTCATGGAGTTGAAGAGAACCAAGCAATCCACCGTCCTGGTTTGGATAAGGCTTAAGAATCTCCCCCTTAACCTATGGTCTGCACAGGCGATGGGGGCTATTGCTAGCTCCATTGGCAAGCCTCTATTTGTTGATCAATGCATAGAGGGAGAAAGGATGCTCTCATTTGCTCAGGTTTGTATGGAGATCCAAGCAAACCAACCCAAGCCCTCCTCGGTTGAAGTGATCGTTGATGGGGTCTCGAGGGCCATTGCTATTGAGTTTGAATGGAGGCCCGTGGAATGCCCCAAGTGTGGGGTTTTTGGTCACAAGTGTGTCGAAGCCCCTACTCCCGCTCCTGTCCTAGCTGCTTTGGATCCATCTTGACCCCTTGCCCCTGGCTCGGTAGCTTCGACCGATCCTAATAGGGTTGGCAAAAGGTCAAGGGCAAGAAGAAAAAGCCCACCCCTCCGATGGAAGGTAGCTCAACCGGTCTTGCTTGTCTGAGTGATGATGGGAGGTCCTTGAAACTAAAGACTATGGCAGTTGAGAAGAGACTACTTGCTACTTATTCGCGCAAAAGCCCTAGAGGTCAACTGACCATTTCTAAGCCTGCTGATGATGCTCCTTCTTCGAGGGATGAGAATGTCATTCCTTCAGAGCTTGTCGACCCCTTGCTGCCTAGAACGGGAGACAGGGGTGAGGGCTCGGACAACCTCATCTCATTCCCAGAAGATGAAGATCTCATCTCCCCTTGTACATCTCCTAAGGTGATGGTGGACAGGAGGCCCTTCTAAGATCCGGATCCTCCTCCTTCCACATTGCAGGATAGGCTTCCTGCCTTAGCTTCAGACCTCCCCCTTCGGAGGCTCAGCCTCATCCGCCTACCACAAGGCGTAGCTCCTCTAAAAAGAGGTAAACCCTATTTTTTTTCCTCTTGTAAATATGTACATATGATGTTGGAATATTAGAGGGCTTGGTGCCCCACTTAAATAGGCAGAGGTGAGGAATCTAGTCTTAACTAACTGGTTGTCCATGATCGGGCTTGTTGAGACCAAAGTTCCCCTCAACCTTTTTAATACCGTGTTGGGAGTTTGTTGGCGAATTGATGTTGGTGGGCTAATTATGGGCCTTCCAATCGGGTTAGGATCTGGGTTGGCTAGAACCCTACTTCTGTCTCTTTTGAAGAGGTTGGTACTATAGATCAAGCAATACATGGGTGTCTAAGATGGTTAGTTACTGGACTGGCCTGTTATGTCTCAATTATTTATGTTGAACATTCATTTTCTTCTCGGCGGCCGCTATGGGAGGACTGGTGGTTAGAAGTTCTTATATGCAAAGCATGTCTTGGCTTGTTATGGGAGACTTAAATGCCATTAAGGATCCCTCGGACAGGCTGGGGGTTTCGAACCTGTGGCTACCGTGTTTCGATGAATTCGGCCAATGTCTTGATCAGGCTGAGCTGGAGGACCTTCACTATGTGGGTTTTCGATACACTTGGTCAACTTCTTCGGGCCCCTCGCACAAGGAAGATTGGCAGGGTCTTGATTAATCCGTATTGGAGTCGGTTTTTTCTTACTAGAGGCTTCTTTCCTAGCGCCTGGAGCTTCTAATCACTCACCTATGGTAGTGAAAGTAAAGAACCCGATTTTCTAGAGGAGATCGTTTAAGTTCTTTGACTTTTGGATGCAACACCCGAACTTTGATCTAATTGTAAAGCAAGTTTAGGAGGCTCCATCTTCACGTGTGCCTATGTTTAGGTTGGTTTCTAAGCTTAAGGCTTTGAAAGGGCGACTCAAGCAGCTGAATAGGAATTCATTTGCTAATATATCCATTAGGACTTTTGAAGCGAGGGAAGCCTTGAAACAGACCCAAGTCAACCTCTTCCTTGATCCCACAAACAAGGTGCTTGCGGACTTGGAGAGGGATCAATACAGGTCCTTCTTAGAGCTCCGGTCTCAGAAGGAGTCATTTTTTAAAGAGAAAGCCAGAATCAGATGGCTTAAGGAAGGTGACCAAAACACAAAGTTCTTTTACCAGTTTGTTAATAGGCGACCTTTGAGGAATAGAATCCTCTCGGTGGTGGACTCTTCGGGCAGCCAAATTACTGAACCTCAACTGGTCTAGTAGCATTTTGTGGATTATTTCCAAGAGCTCCTCTTGCCCCGACTAGAGCCGGATGCTCCCTCGGTTTCAAAGATTTAGGAGGTTATCCGTTCACAGCTTAATGAGGACCACATTACGTTTCTTGCTAGGTTCGTCTCTAAGCTTGAGATATGGGACACTCTTTTTTTCCTTGGCTAGGGGGAAGGCACCGGGACCATATGGTTTCATGGTAGAGTTCTTCAAGAGAATTGGGACACGGTGGGTCAGCTGGTTACGGATGCCGTTAGAGATTCCTTAAGCTCAAGGAGACTCCTTAAAGAAGTGAACAACACCATCTTGGTGTTGGTTCCTAAGGTCCATAATGCGACTACGGTTTACGACTTAAGGCCTATTGCTTGTTGTAACACGGTGTACAAGATTATCACCAAGGTATTGGCTAATAGAGTTGTTGTCGTGCTTAGGCATCTTGTCAGCCCAACTCAAAGCGCCTTGGTCAAAGGGCGGCAAATCAGGGACAACATTTTTTTGGCGCATGAACTCTTTTCTAACTTCCATGTCGAACCCTACTCTCTAAAGTGTGCTATTAAAGTCAACTTCAAGAAGGCGTATGACACCGTGGACTAGAGGTTCCTTGAGAATGTGCTCCATGCCTTTAGGTTCCCTGATTGGCCGGTTCACCTTATCATGACTTGTGTATGGACTCCTCGATTCTCCATTGTGTTGAATGGAGAGCTACATGGGTTTTTTCCTAATGGGCGAGGCTTGCAGCAAGGAGATCCCATCTCTCCCTACTTATTCACGATGGTCATGGAGGTGCTCTCGGGGATTATTGGGAGGAGCTTGCATCAGCCAAACTTCAGATTCTTTTGGAGATGCAGACCTACCTGCCTCTCGCACTTGTTCTTTGTAGATGATGTCTTCCTTTTTTGTGAGGGTCACTTGCCATCTGTGAAGCTTCTGAACAAGAGTATCCAGCTATTTTCCTCTTGGAGTGGCTTTATACCGAATCAAAGGAAAAGTGAGGTGTTCCTTTCAGGAGGCCCACCGCCCTTAAGGAATCAAATCCTTCTGGAACTTGGGTTTGGTGAGGGTACCGTCCCAGTGCGCTACCTTGGGGTTCCAATCATCCCAAAGAGGCTTGGGAAAGCGGATTGTGTTGAACTTATTAGGCGCATCACCTCTCGGGTGCATTCTTGGACTCATCGATTCCTTTCCTCAAATGGCCATTTCAACTAATTAGGGTAGTTCTTCATGACATTCAGGCCTTTTGGGCAAGTGTCTTTATTATCCCTGCTGCAGTTCTCAACCAGGTTGAGCATATCCTTAGACAGTTCCTTTGGAAAGGACCTACTTTGGGCAGAGGAGGTGCCAAAGTTTCTGGGAAGATGTTTGCCTACCTAAAGTGGAAGGGGGGCTTGGTATCCGGAGATTGCGAGAGTGCAATAAGGCGACTTTGCTCAAGCATATCTGGAACTTGTTTTCAAACAATTAATCGCTTTGGTGTAAGTGGGTCTATTTGACCTTCTTAAAAAAATAGGAACTTCTGGGTTGTGAAGTAACCATCCTGTTGCTCTTGGGCTCGGAAAAAACTACTACAACTCAAGACTGAATGCTGACTCCATTTCCACTAGAGGATAGGTGATGGCTTAACAGCATCGCTCTGGTTCGATAATTAGCATCCAAGGGGTCCGTTGAATTTATTCTACATGGATTCCCTCATATATAGCTTAGGCCTCCCTAAGCAGGCTTTGGTTGCTTACCTCTTCTCTGAGGATGGACGGGCTATCAGATCAAAGATTGAGTCTTGGGGTTCGCCTCTTCCCACCTTGACTGACATGTAAGATCGGTTTTGTTGGAGGGAGGAGTCGTCGGACATGTTTTTGGTGGCTTCAGTTTGGGAGACCATAAGGCGGAAGAAGGAGAGAGTCCATTGGCATCGACTCATCTGGAGCAGTGCCTCCCTACCTCTATACCAACTAAACTTGTGGATCATTACCAAGCAGAGGTTGCCTACTCAGGCTTTACTTATGTCTCATGGCAGAATTGATGCTATGACCTGCCCCTTTTGCAACGAGGTGCCTGACTCTATTGAGCATCTCTTTTTTGGTTGTCACATTACTTCAAGTATTGCTTTTTTTTGGGCTTCTAGGTGCAATCTTCCTTGGAACAATAGAACTTGGGAGGA
This sequence comes from Eucalyptus cladocalyx, assembly GCA_017140615.1. Taxonomy (NCBI): domain Eukaryota; kingdom Viridiplantae; phylum Streptophyta; class Magnoliopsida; order Myrtales; family Myrtaceae; genus Eucalyptus; species Eucalyptus cladocalyx. Next base: position 16,824,998 of record CM029521.1, read on the forward strand.
GACCCTTAATTGCGCTAGTACCGTCCTTTCGGGAAGGGAGTTTTTTAAATGCCTAGCTTGTTATTCTTTTGGTGCACTCTGCCACATCATTTGGAAGAACAGGAACATTATTCTGTTTAGGGGAGAGCCGCTTTCTGTTCCGGCCATGAAGAATCATCTCATCAGGGTCGTGAAGGATAAGTCTATTATCTACAAGAATGTAGAGGACTCCACTAGAAACAGGCTGATGCAGCGCTTGTGAGAATTGGATCCTATTATTTTCTCTTCCACCAATTCTAGACTGCTTGGCTAGGTGTCTCGTTGGTTGCTAGGTCGTTTTGCCTAGCGTTTGTCGTTTGGCTCTTGGCTCTGCTTTTGGTTGTTGCCTTTTGGTTTTTTCCTCGGCTCCCTTACACTCGAGAATGAGCATGTTCATTCTGAGTGTAAGTTTTTGGAGCCATTTGGTTGTACAGTTTGACATTTCCCCATTATAATAACTACTTACTTCACTAAAAAAAATGATTGGAAGTGACTACAAGTGATTTTGGGTGATTTCTAGTGACTTGAAAGTGATTACATGGTATTTTAAGTTATTACAAAGTGATTTCATGTGAAATGATCAAAGTGAAAGGAGGCTATGATTGAAGAGAGTTTAGGCATTTTTGAGAGTAAGAGAGTTTGGATGCTTGGAGGCTTGAAGGTTTGAATGCTAGAGGTGTCTTGTTCCTTCCTCTTCTACTCCTTTTATAGAGAGATTCGGGCACTTTTGTTTGAAGTGAATAGTAACTTTTTTTTTATTGAAGTTCTTGGCTCCTTCTAAAGATTTCTTAGTCTAGGCTGAATACTAAGATTTTTTCCCCATATTGCAACAACATGTGATTTCCTTTTCTTTTGTTCATTTTTGGCTATTTTCCTTCTTGGTGATGTAGTTTCCTATACTCGACATCATCCTCATCCTCATTTGATAGATTAATACTAACAAAAGAACAGCAGAAGTGCCAAAACTTAGCACGGAGGGATACTTAAGTACCAAAAGTTATGAAAGGTACACTTAGATGCCACTTTTTTTTTTTAAATTGGGACACTTGAGTGCGAAATTTGGCGACCTTGATAAGAAACCTTACGTGGCAATTTTTTATTAATATAATTCACCCACGTGGCTCGCCGCAGAAGAGCTAAGTCAACAAAGAAGATTCAAAATGACGTTGTTTTTTTGCTTATCTAGCTACATTAGTATGTAAAACAACGTTGTTTTCGGTTTATTTTCTTGTTGTTCGCACTTAACTAATCCATTTTGCTCCAATCTTGGGACTTAAGTATACATTTCCTAATATTTAGCATTTATGTGTCCCCCCGGGTCAAGTTTTGGCACTCCATAGCAATTATATTCATTGTTATTGCCACTGTGATGGGATTCATTAAAGGAACCTATTGATTTTATTTTTGACATGATTTTTTGTAATGCAACAAGAATATTCTACTAGTGATTAGATTGTTGCCAAGGAGGCTTGGAAGTGATTTTAGTTGAAGAAATTGTGTAATTTTGTGATCTATAAGTGATTGAGTGTTTGGGGGGTTTCGCCAATTCAACTAGTTTATAACTGATTTTGTTCGGAAAGGTTATCAATATATTTAAAATTGTCTCACCATTTAGTTTTAACCAGGAAACTCTGAAGTTATGAGGAAGTGTATGAGATTAGAAAATTTTGATTAATGATCGATTGATTTGGAATGGGTATAGAAAACTTTTATGTTGTTTTTAAATTATGGAGGAAAAAATTTCAATAACAAGACCAAAATGATTCCACTATTATTGAAACCAAAAAGGTAATTGTTCAATATTGAAATCTATTCTAAGAAAGAAAAGTCAAGTATGGTAATTGTTTTCATTTTGGCAGAAAAAGGCATTCCACCATGTTTATTGGTAATCCTAATAAATGAAAATAGGAAATTATGATAATTTTGTAGTTAATCTAGTTTCAAATCATAATTAAATGTGAGGGATTGGTTTCCACATGTCAGATGAGATAACTTGGAAGACTATGACTGTAGAATGGGTAATATTATTTATATTTTTAGGTGATGCAAGATGTGTGAATGTGACTAGTTTGGTTTTGACTAGGATTTGCTCATAATAAGCTCAGGATTTCAATAAATTAAGTGGTTTGTAGTACCAATTTTCTGTGAAAATACTTTTTGCAAAAACTTTTGGGTTTTCATGATAAAATCCATTCTCTACTTCCATGATAACTTGATGTTGACTTTTGATAATAAATTATGATTTTGTTGAGAACTATGATGATGATAATTGTGATACTACTACTGAGGTAGTAAGATTTGTGATAGAGGATGATAGTGATTTTATGATTACTTCATTGGATATTCTTTTGATGATTGTGATTCTTTTGAATTGTGAAAAGTTAATGGTGATGGGTTAAGTGTGATTTCAATTTGCTTTGATAGATTTTATTGGGCTATGTCTACCCAAGTTTTGATTGGAGTAGAAAGTGATTATTATTTCTGGTTTGTGATCTTGTTTTAGGGCTTCTGTGATTGTGATGAGAGGGTTTTTTGTTTAGCCTGTGAAAGTAATGGAGATTGAAACGGGGTGAGATTAGGTGAAAGTGATTGTGGTAATAGTGTTTATTGGGCTTTGGTAAGGTCTAGCCATATTTGTAATTGATGAGGTGTTGGTATTTGTTGTAATGGTGATTGTTGGTGGTTGGGATTCTGATTTTGAGTTTTTGGTTGTCTTTTTTGGACAATTGTGTAGGCATTATTTTTCCTGCAAAAATTCTCTCATTAGAAATTTAGGTAAAGAATTTGAGGATCCCCTGATAAATTTAATATCAAAATCAAAGATGGATATGGCTAATTTGTTTTGAAGCAATATTTAATATAACACCTCTTTTGTTGATTTGCAATCGATGTGAAACAAAAAAAAAAATTTATTTAAGGGGTCACCTTGAAATTTGGATATTGTTAAAACAATAGCTAATATTTTTGTTTTTTTATAGTAAAGTAATTTTGCTGAGTTTGGTTCCAATGTCTTAAGATGAATTGAATGATTTGTTCTTTGTTATTTTTTTATTTGTTTGAGGATATCTTCATAGCCTATTTCTAAGGCATTTATTTCTATGATTTTGAAAGCGATGGCGTCAGCTAAGTGGGGGCAAAATACCTCTCGAACATAAGCTTTAATTTGTTTAACAATATTAGTGTGAACTAATGTCTAAGGTGGGGGATATTTTTTGTAATCTTTGGTGTAAAGATTTACATAATATATTGATGGTTGGGAAGAATCTAGGATGTAATTGAGATTTCCTAAAAATCTTTATAATTGGGTCTTGTCTTTGATTTCATTAGAAAATATTTCTGCAAATAAAATTGACTTCCTATTGGAATAATGGTTTTTTTGTGAAAAATAACCTCCTAAAAATCTGACTTTTGTTTGGAAAAATGATATTTTGATGGGAGAGACTACTAAGCCATTTTTCTTGGTAATGCTTGTAAGAACAAATATATGTTTAAAATGTTAACCTATATTAGCTGAAATATTAGGACATCATCCGTGGGTACTAGAATTAACTTAGAATAAGAATTAAAAATGTATCATAATATTATATATATATATATGGAAATATATGTGTTGATAACATGCTGTTTGTTTTGCGTCCTTTGGGTCGAAGAACGGCTTGTGTCATCTTCATTCTTATTGGTCTCAAGGTATGACAAACAAAGCTTCAAATCCCCACTAATTAATGTCTTTTGTCTTCCTTGGACAACTTCCTTTTTTTGCTTTGTTTTACTAATCAAATACACGCCCATTCGTATTGGTACACTGAGGACAAAAAGGTTTTGGTTCTTTACGGCATTTTCACCAACACTTGGTTCGGTTCAGCTTTACAATCGGCAAATGGATACACGATGACGCAGATTCAGGTCAGTATTTACAATTTCCAGCAGAAAAACCAACTTTGGCAAGAAGTAGTTATCGACATTATCAAGATCGAGAGACAACTGTCGTCCCTTGTTCAAGTTACGATGCATTCTGTGTGCACAAAAATTAACCTTTGTTCAAGTTGTGTCATGCTCTGAATCACCTGTGTTATTAATCTTTGAAGGGGCAAAGCTGATGTCATCTGTCATAAAAAATTTAGAATGAGATTATCTGGATTTGACAGAACAGTATTTCGATTGAGACATTATTATACTTGGTGCCCGTTAGTGGTCGTCTATGTTTGGATGCTCGTTATATTCATGTACTGATATGGAGCTATATTCAGCTTTGTCATATTGCTCATACTATTTTTCTATAGAAGATAAAGCACATAGTGTAAGCTTTGCAACTTATAATTGATCACTCGTGCTAATGTGAGATCTTTATGAAGGCGATAATTTCTCATCTTTTGCTGTTACAGTTGAGCAAGTCATCAAGGAGACGACCGCAAGGGAACGGGCTCTTGCTTTGAGTGTGTTGTTTAGCATCATTGCTTCTGGAGGCTTATGCTTGTTGCAGAGAGCTCTCTCTCTCTCTAAGTGGAATTTGTGTCGAGAACCGTGAACATGCATGAACGGCAATATTTTTGTGGATATGAATTCCTTGAAGCTTGAAGTTTCCATCAGTGTTGGAAGAAGATATGTTTTGAAGATATAGAATCGGGCTGAAGATTGTAATTGATTGGGATTGTAATTATTTTAGGACTAGAAATATTTTTTCTCTTGGGAATATTTTCTTTACTTTTTTTATTCAATCTAATTGTATAATATATACATCTCTGTATCTGTAACGGTGTACAATTCAATGAAGAGAGATACAATTCCTACACTTCTATTTGAGTTTCTTACATGGTATCAAAGCATGTCTCGATCTTGACATAGCCTTCGCACTATAATCAACCTCTGTTGCTGCAACCTTTTGCAAAACATATCAGTCTTCTCTGTTTCTTTGTTGCTGCAACTCTTGCAGAACAAAACAGCATCCAGCACTCTGTTTCTTTGTTGCTACAACTCTCACAGAACAGAACAGTAGGATGTCCTTCATCTTCATCCAACTTTAGATTAACCTGCAAGCCAAAATTATTGCAGATTTCTTAGGAAATTGTCATCATGACAAATCCACAGGCACTTACCTCAAGATCTGCAGAAGAAACGATACCGCCACCACCTCCTCAGATTGATGAACCTTCGGCAATAATCGCAGTATCTCAGGAGCAAGTTCAACCACAAATTCAGCCACAAATTCATCCTCAGCATGCACAATGGGGAACTGCTCCGGCTCAGTTTAACATGGGGCAGCCCTATTCAAGGCCACCTTACCCATGGGTACCGTATTCTTGGTACTATGGAATTAATCCAAATACATCATCGCCGGGTTATCGAGATGGTGTGCGAACTGATGGAGGCCTACCAACCAGCAACGGGGCAGGCGCAACCATCAATCCTCAGCAAACGGGCGGGTCGATCCAGGTGTGGGAACGAATCCCTACCCGAGTCCGTTTTTTTCCAATGCGGATACTGCAACCGGATCTGGTGGATCGGGTTTTACAACAAATCCCTACCAAAATCCACCGCCTGGGTTTCTTCCATACCAGATCTTCGCTGCCAACGGTCGGCCAAAGCCCGGCGATCCTCTTTTCACAACCAATGCCGACGGACCAGAACTGAAACTCATTGCTCAACAGTTAACTGTATCAGACAATTACTCAAATTGGTCGCGCGAGTTCCGGCGTGCACTGGTAACGAAAGATAAAGAGGGGTTTATCGACGGAACGGTTTCGGTTCCATCCGACGAGCAAATGGCACGACTCTGGAAGAAATGCAATCAATTAGTCCGAACATGGGTCGGAAATTGCATCGCTCCCGAGGTCGCGGCCGCTCTTCCCCCGATGGAGGACTTGAAACAGATTTGGGAAAATATCAAAGAGATGTTTGGAAAATTAGACCAAGTAAAAATCTTCTCTTTGACGCAATAGATCTCTGATTTAAAACAGGGAAATATGTCTGTTGCTGCGATTTTTAACAAAATTTCAAGTCTGTGGAACAAGTTGGAGGCAACCGAGGAGAAATTCGACTGGCCGGAACCCATCCTACAGCAATACAAAAGGATGCGGGACAGAGAGAAAGCAATACACTTTCTGCTCATCTTAAATGAAGCTTACCTTTCATTTAGGTCACAGATCTTGACCATGGAGCCGATGCCGACCCTCGGCCGCATCTACCAACTTGCTATTCAAGAAGAAAGCCAACAAAGAGCAGCTGATTATGGGAAGAATGGCGAGAGCGTGGCTCTGGCGGCGAAGAGATTTTCTCGCCCTCTACAGAGAGCCATGGGAGGAAGAGAGGCTCTCGAAACCAATCTAGGGTTTCACGAAGAAAACCCTAGGGGATATCGTTCAACGACGGGCGGCCACGATGTGTTTGAACGACTGGACGGTTCACAATCATTCTTTGGAGGCGCTGAATCGAACGATTCTGGAGGCAGAGGGCGGATGGAATCCAACGGCTCTCGTGGCTCAAGTGCATATGGGCTAGATGGCCCACGCGGGCAAAATACATTCTATTATGATGGGCCACGAGGAAATTTTGCTGCAATTTCCGATGGGCCGTATGGAGCGACGACGGCCCATGCCGTGAATAGGCCCAATTCATTCGCAAAAAATTATCAAAAGGGCAAGGGTAAGTTGTCTTTGTGATTACGCAACGCCCACATCACACGATTGAAAATTGTTGGAAGCTCCATGGCAAACCCAGCGAAAAGGAGAAAGGAAAATTTTCAACTGTTTTACAGGTGTTGGGAAAATCAGCAAACAAATCAATTTCTCATGCGGAATATCAGGAGCTGATGGAAGCTTTAAAGAAATTGGATGCTTCTGACGAGGCAGGGAGTTTCACAGGTATTTCTTATTGTCTGATGAACTCAATTGCAATGGATGCATGGATTATTGATACTGGAGCTAGTGATCACATTGTCTGCAATCAGAAATTTTTTTCCACTTTAAGAAGCTATCCTTTCCTATATCAATGCAATTGCCGAATGGAAACACCACAAATGTTGATATGACGGGGACTGTAAATCTTAGCCCACTCATTAGCCTTAAAAATGTCCTTTATGTCCCTAGTATTCAATTTAATCTCATATCCGTTTCACAAGCCTGTCAAGACAACTCCTGTCGTGCCTTGTTTGACTCTGATAAATGTCTATTTCAGGCCCTTTCGACTGGCAATCTGATGGGCTTGGGTAGAATCTATCAAGGATTATATTTTTTGATTGATCTTCCAACCAATTTTAAATCCTCTTATGTTGCTTTCAATAAATCCATATGTAATGTTTAGGGCTGAGCGCGGTTCCCGGTTCCAAGGGGGACCGGTTTCGGTTCCGGTTCCTTTTTTCTAGGAACCGGAACCGGAACTGGTCCTGGAACCGGAACTGGAACCGATTTCGGAACTCGAACCTGTTTCAGAACTGGAACCTATTTCGGAACCGGAACCGGTTACTTAGGGCAGAAAAAGCTCAACCTTGGATGTTCTAGTGACTTGTATGTGATGTTCTAGTTGAATTTTGGCTTTGGCCTCTAAATGAAAGTTGTAAAGGACTTCTTGGAGTATAACATACTCAAATTTGGGACAAAAAAAACAAGTATAAGTGGGTGAAATCGTTATTCTTTGGAAAGACTGGATCTGGAGATTTTGGGACCGACCCTTGATGAATGCATGGACTGTAAGGCAACCTTTTTGTCGAAATTTCACTTCGATTTCTTAAAAAAAGTTGTAAAGGACATCCTGAGGTATCACATATTAAAAATTTAGAGGAAAAAAACAAGAATAGGTAGGTGAAATCGTGGTCCTTTGGAGATGGTTAGATCTGGAATTACGGTACTACGAACAGGGATTTTAACCATCCATATTTAATTATCTAGGACAAATTTGACTTCGATGTTTTCATGAAGTATCTACCTTATGGTCTTGGCTATCACATAGTCGAATTTCATAATTTTTGAAGGACATTTGGGTATTTAATCGGAAATTTTTCTAAAACTGTGCAATCTGATGTGTTCGGATCTTGTAAGTTGCAATGCATGGACTATATCATTTTTTATGAGGTTCTTTTGGAAATGTGTTCTGCATGAAATATCTCTCTTCATGTCTTCCCTACAACCTATTTAAATTTCGTAATTTTTTTAGTTCATTTGCCTATTTAACAAAAAAAAATTTCAAAAACTGTGCAAGTAGAGAATAGGAAAAGTAAATCGATTTTATCTTTTAATCCAAAACGAATTGAACTACAATTTCTTCATGAAACTTGTACCTCTAGGTCTTAAATACAACGTGTCCAAATTTCAGAATTTTCTGAGTTCATTTAAAGGTTTAATCAAAAAAACTTTCAAAACTTGTACCTCTAGACATTCTTGTTCTAGTGGTGTTTTATTTCTACTTTCTAGTTTGTTATTTGTTTGGAAATTTCTAATTATATTCTATTATTGTTGTGTAGTGTGAAGTTAATGTATCAAGATAACATGTCAATGGAAAGTTACCATGTAGTATACACATACATTATAGTTTTTTTTTGGTAACGTGCGCATATGTTATAGTTTTTTTTTTTTTTTGTAACGTGCGCGTACGTTATATTTTTTTTGGGTAACGTGCGCATATGTTATAGTTCAAATATGAAAATAACAAAAAAAAAGAAAAAAAAAGGAACCTGTTGGAACTTGGAACCGACCCTGGAACCTGTGACAAGGTAGGTTCCATGTTCTCGGTTCCCACGGGTAGGTTCCAGGTTCCTCATTTTGAGGAACCTGTACCCGAGGGTAGGTTCCAGGTTCCAGACGGAACCGAACCGGAACCTGGAACCGCTCACCCCTAGTAATGTTGCTAGCAATAAAAATTTCCTTCATCATCAAAGATTGGGTCACACTACATTTTTCCCTTGTCCTCAGTGTCCTAGTTGTCCTTTAGCGAAACAAACTCGTTCCCCTTTTCCAAGTAGCAACACTCGCGTTGACAGCATTTTTTCTTTAATTCATGCTGATATATGGGGACCATATCATACCGTAAATCATGACGGTTCACGGTTCTTTCTCACAATTTTGAACGATTTCTCACGTGCCACCTGGGTTTTTCTCCTACAATCAAAAAATCAAGTTCTATCTCACCTTAGAATTTTGATCTCTTTATCCAAAACTCAGTTTGGCAAATCAATTCGTCGAATTCGTACTGATAATGGAAAGGAATTCTTCAATGGTGAATGTGCTTCGTTCTTTAGCTCAAATGGGATTTTGCATGAAAGTACTTGCAGTTATACACCACAGCAAAATAGAGTAGCTGAGAGAAAACATCGCCATCTTTTGGAAGTGGCACGGGCCCTTAAATTCTAGGCATCTATACTAGAGAATTTCTGGGGAGACTGTGTAGTCACTGCAACATATCTAATAAATCGAATGCCATCTAGAATTTTGAAGGGAAAATCTCCATTTGAACTTTTATATGCGAAGAAACCAGATTTGAGTCATCTTCGTGTGTTTGGTTGTCTTTGTTATGTGACTACAGTAGGGCCTCGAGATAAAATGAGCCCTCGTGCTCGGCAGTGCATATTTATGGGGTATGCCAATCTCAAAAAGGGTTATCGAGTTTATGAAAAATCTACTGGGGATTTCTTTATCAGTAGAGACGTGGTATTTCATGAAGATACTTTCCCTTTCCGGCATTCTGCTTCCACGTCTAGAGATGACATAGACACTAATCATAGTTTTCTGTCATAAGAAGATCTATCTTCTGGAGGATCCTATATTATTACTTCCCCTCCAAAACAACAGATTTTACATGCAGCATCACCTTCATCACCTGATGAGCCTTCTACTGGGTATTCAATTGAGGAGGATTTCATCGAAGAGGAACCTCAAGTGATCAATTCCATTGAACCCGCAATTATTGAAGAAACTTCGTCAAACGTGCTGCATGAGCCACCTCGACGATCTGGTCAAGTCACTCGCCCACCAACTTGGACAAAAGACTATGTCTGTTCTTCATCAAAATCCTCAAGTACTCGTTACCCTATATCCTCCTATGTGTCTTTTGATCAGCTGTCATTAGAACATTTATGCTGCATTAGTCGCATTTCTGAGGAAGAAGAACCATCTAGTTATCATGAGGCTGTACATGATCCATGATGGTGAAAGGCCATGGAAGAAGAACTTAAGGCGTTGATTAACAATCACACCTGGGATGTCGTATCATTACCTCCTCATCGTAAGCCCATTGGCTGTAAATGGGTATATAAAATTAAATATAAAGCAGATGGTTCTGTGGAAAGGTACAAGGCACGGTTGGTGGCCAAAGGGTTTACACAACGAGAAGGATTTGACTACCATGAGACCTTCTCTCCAGTAGCCAAGGATGTCACGGTTCGCTCTTTCTTATTGGTTGCTGCTTTTCGCAACTGGTCATTACATCAGATGGACGTCCACAATGCCTTTCTTCATGGTGATTTGGAAGAGGAGATTTATATGGATCTTCCACAAGGATTACGGAGACAGGGGGAGTCTAAGGTATGTCGTCTCCGCAAATCTCTTTATGGTTTAAAACAGGCCTCTCGGCAATGGTATGCCAAGTTTACCAATGCACTCATAAATGCCGGATACAAGCAGTCCAAGCATGATTATGCTCTTTTCACTTGGACAAAAGATACGTCGTCTATCTACTTGATGATTTATGTTGACGACATACTTATTATGGGAAATGATGATTCCGCTGTGAGGAAGCTTAAGGAATATCTTCATTCCTCTTTTCATATCAAAGATTTAGGGCCACCTAAATACTTTCTTGGAATAGAGATAGCTCATTCTGATCAGGGGATTTCTCTCAGCCAAAGAAAATTTGTGATGGAGATTGTATCAGAATCAGGATTATCAAGATGCAAACCGTCATTCATTCCCATTGAACAGAATGCAAAGTTAACCAATGTTGATTATGACGCTGGGATGTCTTCCTCTGACGATCCATTACTGAAGGATCCGACAAGCTATCAGAGACTTGTTGGAAAACTTATCTACCTTACCATGACTAGGCCAGATATCTGCTATGCCGTACAGACTCTTAGTCAGTTCATGCATAGTCCAAAGCAATCCCAGATGAATGCAGCCTTAAATGTGGTAAAATATCTGAAGAAATGTCTAGGGTTAGGGATACTTCTTTCTCGAAAGTGCAATATGGAGATGACGGCCTATTGTGATTCGGATTATGCTACATGTCCCATGAGTAGAAGATCCATTACTGGCTTTTGTATTAAGCTTGGGGAGTCATTGCTTTCATAGAAGACGAAGAAGCAATCCACGGTATCATTATCATCAGCAGAAGCTGAATATCGATCCATGGAAAAGATTGTCTGTGAAGTGGTATGGTTACGAGGTCTACTCCAGGATCTTGGGATACAAGTTAGAGGTCCGGCATTACTCTTTTGTGACAATGATTCAGCAATCAAACTTGCAGCAAATCCCATATTACATGAGAGAACGAAACATATAGAAGTTGATTGCCATTTTACACGAGAGAAGATCAAAGATGGCATCATCGAAACAAGAGAGATTAGAACCACGGAGCAACCCGTGGATATATTTACTAAACCTCTTTGCCAAAGACAACATACATATCTTCTAAACAAGCTTGGCGTCTTGGATATATACAAGCCACCAGCTTGAGGGGGAGTGTTGGAAGAAGATATGTTTTGAAGATATAGAATCGGGCTGAAGATTGTAATTGATTGGGATTGTAATTATTTTAGGACTAGAAATATTTTTTCTCTTGGGAATATTTTCTTTACTTTTTTATTCAATCTAATTGTATAATATATACATCTCTGTAATAGTGTACAATTCAATGAAGAAAGATACAATTCCTACACTTCTATTTGAGTTTCTTACAATCAGGACCTCCTGATAATTCCTGCAATGTAAATTACATATTGATGGCCTGCACTTTTATGACACCATAAATGCGTTGGATGCACCAGTGAAGTAGTCAACGGACGAGAATATTGTCATCTTATAGGAATCATAGTGCCTCTGGCAGTAAATCCCGGGCTTGACCTCCTATAGAACTCCTCATTCGATGGTTGCCGAACCATACAATCCATTGAAGCCCGAATTCCTCTTGAAATACAGGCAAAAGTCATTGTCATCATATTTCGGGATTCACCGTCTGCCCTCTAGCCTTTCCACAACCGTAAACACGCCTTCTATTAGCAAGTCTTATCTTGGGCTTAAGTTATTTAACGCACCAAAATTTGGTGCTCACTCTTTCTCCATTTTTTAATGCTCAGCTTTTTGGTAGGGTGCTATCTTCTTTCATGTCACGAAAATTAAGTCCAAGAGGAGAGTCGCCCAAAGGAGAAGGCAAGAGGCCGATCTGTACATTATATAGGTCGGGTGATGATGGACTTCCTAGAGGAAGTGATTCTCTCGTTGCTATTGCTTTAGCTAAGTTCTTAAATTCTTGGATATAGGCCGATAGCATGGGAGGACTATACAGCAGAGAAGCAGCCTGCCAAACATAACTCATCAACCTCAATCTCGATCTGTTCATATGTGACTCAGATTTAATCTCAACCTTATTCTGGGTAGATGTGCTTCTTGGCCCCAACCTTAATCTATTCAGCTTGACAAATACTAGATAATACTAGATAATGATCCCATAGCAATCTCAATGATGCAAAATTTTTGAAGGAAAAATGATCTTTCGTGATATCAACGAAATATCCTATTTGGACCAATCAGAAGAATGGAATTCAACCATTTTTTTCCTCCTATTTATCCTAGTCGATGGTAAAGAAAAGCAAATGTGAGTGTTGCATTTTGTTCTAGGTTTGATACTGATTTGCTTCTATAGTCTGCATAAGAAAGTACCCCGTATCGTTGTTAGGCGTATTCTTCAGAGGTTGCCACATACTGTTAATAAGCATTCATAAGTCCTGTGACTACAACCTGGGGATCCTTCATTCAGTATTAACGCCTCCTTTACTGCCTCCCTTGGTCGCAGGCCAGCTGTCATTGTGAATTCTGTGAATTCAAAAAGCTTTGGAAAACTTAGCCTGGATGTTTAAGTTGCTTCTATGGCACAGGCTGTTGTTAAATGCTCAAGGTTTCCATATGACAGTATGATACAGTTAAATCTCTCTGAGTCTCGCAATTTTTGTTGGGACATCTTTAATCAACTCTGGAATGTATACCTAAAGGCTGTACTTCAGTTCTTGAATCTAATTGTGGGAAAGTTTCTGCATACCGACATATATGTGTTCACTAGTCCGTACGATTGTATGGTTATAATATCATGTCATTGGAGCGAAAGAAAGTCTATCTCACTCAGATGTGGAAAAGTATTTATATATTGATTTTAGTTAATAGACACAAAGAACAGAACTGCTTGTGTTGGCTGACATCATGAATTATAGGGACTGTCATCCAGCTTGAGCCGTAAGATAGTGTTAGGTTGGTCAGTTGCCGAGTTACTTATGGAATTTCCTCTACAACCTTTATATTGGATCTTGAGAATCTGATCCTAATAGGTATAGAGTTGCAGAGACATTGAGCTATAACCGTTCTGGATGAAACAGTGGACTCTTTGTAAGGAGACCATTGCTATGACAAGAAATTAAGATCCTCTGAAGGAATTAGACAGAAATGAACCTATTGGTAAAAAAAAATGATCAGTTGTCTTAATCTCAGCATTTGAATTTGGAAGAATAGCTAGTTGCATTGCAGTAGAAAGAGTGGCGCTTAGGCATTGGATCATGTCTATATTATTGTCATAAAGGCAAAGGTAATGTCATCATAACGGACAAACTTGTATCTGTCCTTTTTAAGCGTGTTTCCAAAGAGATATGATCCCTGTTAACATGTTTCCTTCAGAAAAGGTGACGGTTTTAATTTTTTGATTGAGCTCGTTAAGTTCGGAGGCTCTTTCAGTAGGTCATATCTAATGGCAATTTAGATAAACCACTCTATAAATAGATGGATGCGTATGGATAGTATGTTCGCAAATTTGGTTAGAGAGTCCTATCGCCCAAGCATAAGGAAGGAACATTTCGCCTGTGGTGAGTTACATCGTCTTTGGCTGCTGGCACTCTTCCTCATACTTGCTTGGTTCTTTCAGAAAATCCCTCCCAAGCTTCCAAAAGGTGTTGATCTGTCATCATTGGAATAGGACATTCTAGTGAAGTGGAATCAAACTTCATTACGAGATTTGAGACAGTCAATGTCGTCAGTGACATGTAGAAAAGAGGAAGTCACAAACCTTTGTATCCTCTTGCTGGAAGCTGAATTGCCCAGGGCCATCGGTGGTCCCAGCGACAAAACCTGCACCGAGGGATGCGGGGCATGTTTTCACCACCTGATTTCCTTCTAACTCTACTTCGATGTCCGAGAAATTTAGATATACATGTCAATAATCTATCTTCCCCATTAGTTCTTCCTCGGCAGAATTGAGCAACTGTGCTTCTGTCCTATGATATTGGTTCTCAGTATCTCGTCCGGGTACCTGCGATAGAAGAGCGCAAGCCTTTTATCAGTTCGGACCAACACGTGAATGGTGATTACCCGACTTATCAAGTCAATACCCAGGTCCCTGTCCTATGCAGAGCATATCGTTGCCATTGTATGAGGAGTGATTTGTATGTGCCGAGCACATTGGAGGACACATATGTTGGAGGTTTGTTTGTCAAAACAAGTTAAGTGCGTTTTCCTTGTCCCACGTAGGAAAAGTGGAAGGAAATTGGCTAATTTATATGGGGTTTCCTTGTGTATCTCAAGGAATGATTGGGTGGGGTTAAACCCCACCATACTCACATATGGGTGCGTGATTATTTGGCACACTTAGCACACCTGCACACCCGCGGTTTAATTAGTATTAATCCCTTTTGATATTTTATTTTATTTTTTGGTTATGTTATTCATTTTTAATCAATTCAAAGGTTGCCTTTTGTTTTTGAGAATTTTCGAAAATAAAATATAAAATGAAAATTCGAAATTTTATTTATTTAAAAATTATTATTATTTCGAATTTTTTGTTTGTCTTTTTGAGACAACTTTTGAAAATATACTTTTTCAGTTTGCAACTTTTCCCAAATGATTGCAATTGTTCGTTTTTCAACTTCTGAATGGACACATTTGTTTGATTGGGCAATTTCCGAAAGGACACATTTGTTCGATTTTACAATTTTCTCAAAGAGTTGCCTGTGCTTTAAGAGTGTTATATAAATATATATATGTCAATTTTTGGAAGAAAAAAGAGTGATCATTCTCATCTTTTCGAGCTTTCTTTCCAGGAAAAAAAAAATACGGTGATTCTTTCAATTATTTCCTAAAAAGACCCTGGAAAAATACTAAAATTGTTATCTCGTATTCTCATCTAAGACTTTGTTGTATCCTGGAAGATTTTTACCGATGACCATTAATAATGTTGTAAAGTAAATAAATCTTTAAATAAAGTGATATCACGTCTCAAAGTTCAACTTAAGTAAAGATCTGTCTTCATTGTTCTACCCAATTCGAAACCATATTTTCCCAACAACATATCCGATGTTGGATTGATAAAACGCTCCCACAAACAACAAGCCATCGTTTTTCCTCACCTAGGAGATCTGGCTACTTGTTTTACTACAGGGTGTACCTCCGGTTGCTCCAATCGATTTCGTTGACTCTAAGAACAACGTGCTGTCCGCACCTAATCTCACAAGGGGAAAAAGGCACTATGCCCTTACCATTAGGATCAATTAGTAGCTTAGTAAAAACTCGTGATCGTCGTTGTAGCGAAGTCCTTAGTTGGGCACTTGCTGAAAATCCATTTCAACGCTTAAGACGGTTGATAAAGGCATTACTGTTTCGATATATTTGACAAACTCTAATGCTATGGAAATGAACTCGCTAGATCCACTGAGAGATTTCCCGTCGACTGTTGAGGTGAACCAATCCTCGAAAAACCTCGCGGCAGCTCCTTTGTTGTCGCCATGATGAGCAGGTTGTCTCGGCTCATGGATGTCCAGTGCTTCGGGAACCAGTTGAATGCTCTGATGCTGTTTCCGCTCGCGGTTTCGCATGTCAACATCGGTCGTACATCGAGCTCTCTTGTCGAGGCAGATTCAGTAAATACGCACTCGGGCTTCGGTTTATACAGGCATTATCCACATCCCCTAAGAAAACGCAAACGTTGTCATTGCAATTTTTCTTAGCAGGCTGAGTGACCTTGCATATATAAAGTCACCTTGGTTAACTAACACTGAACCAGGTTTCAGGTTAGCACGAGCCTGGACGATGCTTTGCTCAATGGGTCGACAGCATTTAAGGATTGTTAGGCTGCGTTTGGGAGTGGCCTTGGGAAGGGACTTTGGATAATGAAAGCCTCTTGGGCCAATATTTGAGTGTTAGGGAAAAATTTTGCAAATCCCATTAGGGGAAAATTGGCTTTTTGAAGACTAAAAGCCTATGGTAGGTCTTGGTGTGCCTTAAGCTTTTAGCTTTCTCAGCATGCAAGAAGGCTAGGGCTACTAAAAAAATTTCTTCCAAAAATATCCTCACTAACTTTTTTGTTTTTACTGTTTTGCCCCGTTATTTCACTGTTCATCTTCTTCTTTGTTGAGGTCAACTGACATATTACGCCGGGCTATGAGGGGTCGACGATTAGCTAGATAGAGGCCGCCATGGTCGCGGCGACCGAGGCAACTATCGTCAGGGGGTTGCGCAACCTTCATGCCATTTGGGTCATGGCAACCTAGCGAGAGGCTATGGATCTAGGTTGCCATGACCTCGATCGGGGTTGAGCAACTCAAGAAGGTCACATGACCCTTGCTAACAATTGCCTAACCCTAGCGGCCTTCACCGAGGCCATGCGACCTTAGGCGAAGATCTCACCTAGGTCACCCAACCCTAGGCAGCCCTTGTTGGTGGTCTCTGAGGGCTAACTAAGGTCTTGCAACCTCCAACGATGGCCACCGACGACAAATTTGGATTGTCGATGGCCACCTGCCCTTCACTAGCTAGCTATTTTTTTTTTTTTTTTTCTTTTTAATAATAAAGGTCATTTGTAAATATAATTCTTTCAAATATGATTTTACTCAAAGGTACTTCACAACAAACTTTTAGGTTATAAGTTACCAAAACACAATTTGTATTTTGAAAAACTCCTTTTAACTTAAAATTCTTTACATTTTTTTAAAGACTTTTCTCAGAAATTCAACCAAATGCACCCTTATGAATACGAGAGAGGTCACACAGTAGAGCATGTACTGCAAGTAACCTCTAGGACCTGCGAGAGTGCGTATGCCACTGACTGCCACATTTTCTATAGTGCACAAATATCCAAACCTGCAACTATTTTTAAGAAAAAAGGAGCTTGCTCCCGTATTAGAATTGTGAAATTACCAATTGTTATGTCCAAGGAATGCAATAATCAGGGATGTTGTTACATTAAGTATAGTCAAAATCCACACAGCGTGCTTGGTTACGAATCAATCAAGATAGACCCGACAGATGGACCAAACCTTAATCTAAGCCTTTTGATAACCTTAATGGTGACAAGCTGCGAAGCCATTTCAGCGTCGAGATTGACAAAGGAAAACCTTGAGCCATCTGAGCTCTCTGCCACGGCATACGACCCTAGCCCTCAACTGGAAGTGAACCCTGGCCGTGTTCCGGTTGCAAGTTCCCGTAGCCCATTGTTTCGCCCCTATAGCCGGTCCAATCATATCTGTATTTGGAAGAGTAGGTGAACGTACACATGAAAGAAATGATCTTTACTATGTCATGGCTCTTGATTGTTTAAGTAATTAAATATTAAATTCAGCCTTCATCAACAACTTAAGCTTTTTGAACAACTGGCAGTGATTTACAAAATTTCATATAGATCAGAGCTAGAGATCTTGATCTCAAATCTTTCAATGCCTCATTGTCTCCATAATTAAATTTTCACGCTTAATACTAGGCAAAAAGAACTAGACTAAACGCGTTTGTGTCTTGCTTTGCTCATCATTTACAAAGTGTTCACATTGGTTATTGATCAAATGATCAATTGAGGGACTTAAATATGTCATAAGGAGCGCAATCACTTAGGATTTAGGGTGGAGTTTCAGCTTTGTATGTTATTCTTTGTTTGTAATGATCGAGCCATCAAGATGATATGTCCTAATCAACTTGATTTGGGGAGTGATTGTGACATAATTACCGGAAACTTGGCAAAAGAGAGTCTTCTCTTAGTTTGCTCGGCTTGAGGGATCGACAATGCAGTTCTCTTGTCCATTTATTGGTGCGGAATATTTGTGATTGCACAATCAGAAAACAATTAGCTTGTGAGTTACAAACAGCTAAAATTTAGGTATGAACGACTGTTGAGTGATACCACCGGCCGCGATGACTCCGCTGGATAAAGCTCTGCTAATCCTCAGCCAAGAGGTGAAGGGTTTGAAACCCATGGGAGGCGCTAGGTGTATGAAGTGTGACTCCAGGGGTGATGGGTCTTCCCGCTTACGTGTCACCGCAGGGGTTTAAGGCGCGGCGATTGTCATTTGTCGGTGCAAGTCGGTTCCTCCGAACCAAAAAAAAAAAAAAACGACTGTTGAGTGATATTCGTGTATTATTTATAAAAATTATCTTAAACTGTGAAACGGGCTTGTGTTAGAGAAATCTAAGTGTCGTGTTTTGCTGGGCGAAATGATGGAGTGTTGCACCTTAGATGGTGAGAGTATAGCAGTCGAAAGCATCACCGTTTGGCATATATGGTAAGTTGACCTTAGCCGAGAGCATCGCCATTTGATTTATATGGTAAGTATACCGTTTGGTGTGTGTATATGTAAGTTTGACCTTTAGTTAGTGACCTTACATTCGATAAACACATAGATCTTTAGCGCTTAATTTCTCAAGAAAGTATATAGATCACACTGTGCAGAATATTATTTTCATTTATAAGTGATGCTATTCACAGTGTCATCGCAATTTAAACTACAAAATATGGAAAAATATGTTATGATAACATTAAATATAGATAAAATGTGTCGATCCTTCTCTATATAGAGTCTATACCACGTGTTGGACTTGCGGATAGCAAAATAGAACAAGAGTTAGTGCCCAATCCTTCATTGATGTGATGTAATCTTGGTTGAAGATGAATCAAGTGCGACAGACCGCCTTACCAACCCTAGGAAACTCCAAATACAGGCTTAGGTCGTTTGTACAGACAGACTTTTGGGGTGTTAAGATCCAAAGTCGAGAGGGAAACAGCCCAGATCGTATGCTAAGGTCCTAAGCAATCACTTAGTGGAAAAGGAAGTGATTAGCATGGGTGATGATGCGGCCCATTGGCCATTCCCTGCTTTCACGATCATCAATGAACGCATAGAGTGGCAAGCGCAATGGCATAATATCTTGATTTATGTAGACGACAATTCCGCTAACGATAAGTTTAGGACTTGATTTGACTAAAAGATAAAGTATCCAACTCTATTAAAAAAGAAAAATGCCGATCAATCGACCGTGAACCGTTGAGATCATCCATCAACAGTCCCCGACATGTAGATTAGATAACTTCGTCAGGAAGCGTCGAGTCGATTCGATTTGGAAATTTTATAAGTTCATTGACAACGATTCACAGACGACTGACTAGAGAGGAGAACTATCAGTGGTCCTCATCGCTCTTTCATTGATATAGACGCGTACATTCCTCCAACCGAAGATAGTCTCGTTTTCTCCCTTCATTCTAGATTATATATCTACGGCTTCCACGTGGGGTTGTGCTCTCAACTCCAGAATGGATCCGCGGAATATGGTCGTTCACAGTCTTCTGTCCATTGCGTTTGATTCGATCGAACCCAAGATTCTCAAACCAGATGGAAACTGCCACCCGTCGTATGGAGGAGAGGTGGCTGTCATAGAATGCACTCGAACTTCTCCTGGACCCTACGATGATTCTCGCCGGTTCTGGACCTTTGTTTTGGTGCATTTGGCAAAACATCAAAGGGGGGTTGTCGAGTGGGGTTCCATAGCATCATTCCTTGCATGCTAGTCAATAAAGAATACATCTACTTCTCTCTCTATCTCTCTCTCCCTCTCTCCCCATTAAAGCGGCAACTATACCCCATGCCGACATGAAATTATGCTAAAGCTTTTCTCTCTTCTCTCTCATCCCGGCTTCAGCAAGAAGATAAAAAGCAAACGACCATCGTTCTAATCAAGCCATTTGATGTGTGGGGCGAAATGTTTAAGTTTATTAACAACAACAAAATACTTCATTAACAAACCCTACTAGCAACAAAGCAGAGACATATATGAGCACATAGCACTAATATACAATACTCGCTCACTTTTACTATTTTTTTTACTTATCAAAAGAAAACGGAAATTACAGCCCGCAATTAAAAACACATCAATCAAAACAAACCACCGCGGCAAAGCAAATCCACACCCATAAACTTTAAGAGCAAAGGCGGTTCTCTCTCTACTTCTTTCTCCCCCTCAGTGACACTCTTTTTCCTTTTCCTTTTCCTTTTCCTCGTCGCCCTTGGGGTGGTACCCGGGCAGCTTTTCCTTGATCTTCTCCAGCAACCCCTTCTTCTCCTTGGGAGATCCGTCCTGATATGGCGGCTCCACCGGCGCACACTCCGCCGGAGGCGGCGGCGGCGGAGGAGAATAGACTTCGTCGGCCTTCTTTTGACCTCCAGGCAGTTTATCCTTTAGCTTATCGAGGAAGCCCTTCTTTTCATCCGCTGGCGCACCGGGCTCGTCGCACTTCTCCACAGGGACGGTCGTATCCTCCTCGTACTTCTTCTCTTCTTCCTCCTCCTTCTTCTCCTCGTACTTCTTCTCTTCTTCCTCCTTCTTCTTCTTCTCTTTCTTCTCCTTCCTCTTCTTCTTCTTTTCCTCCTCCTCTCCTTCCTCTTCGTCGGACTGCACATTTCATATATGACACACAGTTAGTGATCTGTTTATGACTCCGGACAGCAAACATCACTTATACCGGAGCAGACTACTGCCCATGATCACCGCAATATGCCCATCAGTGCACGCACGATCATGATCAAGAAACAAGCCAAAACTAATACACAACAAGAAGACCCAGAAAAAGAGAGAGAGAGAGAGAGAGAGGTGGGAAAGTGAGGGATGGGGCAACTTACAGAGCTGGAGCTGCTGCTATTAGATCGGTGGAGTTTCTCCAAGAGGCCATGCTTCTTCTCCTTCTCTTTATCCTCCTCCTCCACGACGCACTCTTCCACCTTTACCTTTTCGTGGAACTCCGCCACCATCACCTCCTCCTGCTTCGTCTCTCCCTCCTCCTCCTTCTTCTTCCCCATGAAGTCGAACAGCCCGCGGTCCCGGGTCTCCGTAGTCCCTTCCTGGACGACCGGGGTCTCGCACTCGTGGGTGGTCTTGCTCTCGTGATCCATTGCTCTAAACACACGGCGCCGCTGCGATCAACGACCGGCGATCTCCGAACTATTCGGTAACGCGAATAACAAGGGAGCGACAGACGGATTCGTCGAAGACTTCTCTGGTATTTCTAAATGGGTTTTCTCTGTGATGATGCTGAGAAGTGAGTCTGGGCGGGGTTTTTTATAGCATAGAATCGACGCGGAAATGACACGATTAAACATGAAGAAGGAAGGAATTCTGGGAGAGAGATCTGAAGTGGGCCAATCCGCTCCCGCTTCTGTAACCGACGTGGTGCGTTAAGAGAGGAAGTCGGACAGCCGACCCAAAAGGAAATCGCCACGGGCCGACGCGCCGAGGGAACGCACGCGCCCGCGCTGCTCTCGACGAGCGGCCTCGCTGTCGTCGTGTGGCGCGTGCGCTTACGGCGTACGCGGGCGAGGGGAGCTGGAAAGGCACAGTCAAACGGTGGGAAAAAAAAAAGGAGAGAGAAAGTAGTAGAGAGAGAGGGAAGGCGAGGGGAGGTGGGTGGCGCTGTCCTAGCCACTAGGAAGGGGACACGTGGAAATGCGTCGTGGTATGGATGTCCTTGGTCGGGGCCCGCAGATGCAGATGTCGGTCTCTTGGCAGAGGATGATTGCGCAAGGTCGGCGTGGGGGCCCACGGAGCGATGTGCGGGCCCACATGGCTAGTTAATTGCTTTTCTGTCTCTTCAATTGCCCATGACGCGCGCTTCCATGACTTTCGAACGGAAGGGTTTATTTTTTCTTTTTGTTCGATAAAAGAAAATTCTAGGTTAGGGATTATATTAGGGGTGATGATTTGTGACGCGACATCATAATTGAGCATCATGTTAATAGGGTTATATTCAGGCTAGGCTGGTAAAAATTCCATGTCAATTCACGAGATATAATAAATAGTCGTATCACATTCATATTCAACTCATAATACACAAAATTAACTTGTATGACTCGTTGAATTAACTAATTAGTGTCGACGCGATCTGTATGTATCCGACTTTTGATATTATTCACTATCAAGATATGTTAATTGGTCCTTTACCAAAAAAAAAAGATATGTTAATTGGTGATACTTCGTTGATCCTAAACATATTAATAATTTGATATATAATATTTTTTGTATTGCATTTTGTAAACAAATTTTATAAGAATTAGAAATATTTCATGACAGGTTTATATTGGTGGATTTATTCTATGTCAATGAGCATATTTCAAGTCATAGTAAGTTATGCAAACATGTTGATCCATTAACCTGCTATATAATTGTATTACATGAGTTATATCATGTCATCCCATTAATTTTGAGATCATATTCATGTCAATTAACTAATAATGTTATGTTCAGGATGACTTTTTTTGTAACATACTCTTATGTTGACACAACACGAACACAACATGTGAACATGAAGTGCCATTTCCAATTTGTAACCATTGAAACTAAATGTCATTAATCTTAACCATTCATCAAATTTAAAAATCACTTTATACGTAAAAACTATGAGAAAATGTAAGTTATGTCGACAAATTATTATGGCAAACCATAGTTTTGTTCGATTCAGCGAATCAAATTGAACTAAAGTAAAATTATCAATTACATTGGAATAAGGTGGTGATTTTAAAATTTTGATTCATAAACATAACTAAACTGCCAAACCAAATAGTATTGTAATATATCATAAATTTATATCCAATCTTTACCTCAAGTCGAGTTTTGGGCACGAAGCATGCGAGGTCAAGTCAAGTTCAAGTCCGGCATCGTATCAATGAAACTCAATTTTTCAAATCACATTATCTCAATTTCGATTCGACTTTCCGTTCAAGTCGAACCAAACTGTGTCCTACTCATCTTTATGAATCACAATAAGATGGATTGTTGCATCGAGAGGCCATGCAAGTGCTGGATTCACAGCGCATCAGAAGACTCAACAAATCCAGAAACAAAACAACTCGAGGATAAATCAATTTCTGCAAAAATCAAATACGAAAAAAAAAAAAAAAACTGGAAAAATGGGTCTGGATTGATCTGGGGGCTACCGACATGGCTGAGGCAGAGGGGAGCTTCGAGACCTGCGACTGGTAGTTGCGCTGTCAAGTTGTGGCCCTCTCATCAATGAAAATGTCCACCCTGCATCGGGCACGGGATGCCGACGTACTCATTTGTTTTTTTCTTCCCCTCCCCCTCTTTCTCAAATGATTCGAGGAATTTCATTCCAATCAAATTATCGAATTAAAGTCTTATTGCAATAACAAAAATGTATTATTCCGAAGTATATCAAGATTTAGTCTCCGATTCATATTTCGTTGACCAATCCTCCCCCTTATAATATCGAATTAAAGCCTTATTGCAAGTAGAATTTCAAATGCATTAGATCACATCATGAGAGAGAAGAGCGCCCCTAAAATCACCCGACAATGTGAATTGATCAAGTCACATTGTGTGAAAACTAGTTAGAACACCTCCAAATTATTATTACCCAAAAATGATCATCTTGGATATTTCTCTTTTTCGCCACATCAAATTTGAGATTGTCGCTTTTTAAAAGATACGTTACTTAAGGTAGGCTCAATCGACAACGAATTAGTCGAGTCGAAGTGCGCAAAAGCTAGTTAAAACATTTTTTTTGGTCAAAAGCTAGTTAAAATATTACCTATATATTCTTACCCAAAAAAAAAATCATCCTTTCCAATTTTATTTTATTTTTCCGTCAGTTGGAGTGATTGAGATCATCGCTTTTTAAGGATACGTTGCTTCGGGCGGACTCCGTGGACAGATGGTCGGTGGGGTGTCGCCAATGCCCCTTGCTTTCCCGATGCACGGAAGTGCAAAAGAAATCCTAGAACTTCACGGCCGGATACAGCGGCAAGCCCCTCTCAATTTGCAGCGTACGGCTCCTCGTCTTAATCGAGATGACAGCTGAACGTGGGCGCCTCGGTTCCTTTTACATCTGTATCTCTCGCTTGGACCGGGTCCCGAGATCGGCTCACCGGTCCGGCCCGAAACATCAAGGCCGACCAGATTTCTTCCCAATCCAAGTTGACAGTTATCGATCTATTGTGCTGTGGCGGACCTTGATGTAGGATAAGCGGAGGCGTCCGAATGGGGGAAATGAGTTTCGATCCTTTCCCTTTTATAATGAGAAATCTCAACTTAGCCAGGTAAGTCGGAGGCCCTTGAAATGAGGTATTCTATTTGACTGCATGTAACACCTCGGGAGTTAGAGAGCCCAACCCCACACGCGGTCGGGAGTTGACTGTATATATATATTATTCGCTTTAGACACCAAGTTCTCACGGTATTATTCTTCTGGGGACAGCCTATACTACCCCAAGAAAATACGTATGTACAATTAGAGAGCCGATTGCCTTATAAGGCAGCTCAAACTTCCCTCCCTAGGCAATGTGGGACAAGAGACGTGCCTCTCCTTGCGCTCGTTCGGGGACCGAGGCGCAGACGCACCGCCATCCTTCCTCCCCGCGCACTACCGCTTGGGCCGTCACATTGCATGTATTGGGTAAGAAACAAGTTAAAATCTGACAATGTTGTAGAGTAGTCTAGGAGTAGAACAAACTATGTGATAGGCATTTGCACCATAAAATGACCAATTTTGGTTGTTATCAATAAGCAATAGAATTAGTTGATGAGAGTAAGGTTTTGTCAATTATGAACCGAATTATCAGCAACTTGATGAATTAGTAGCTTGAAATATATTTCTAACCTCCATTGATAATCGTCAATCATAGGCCTTAATAGTCACATGATATTCTTTGGAGGCTCATCACACAAAAAAACAAACACGTTATCTTTCAATAGCTACATTGTAGTTATAGTTTTAAGACTTGTGACATCAATTAAATCCCAACGTATTTCTTAACTGTAGTTTCTAAATCTGCATTATTGATTAAATCTTGGTATGTATCTTAGCTACATATCTTAAGTGCCTTGTCATTAATTAAATTCTCGCATTGCACCTTTACGTTCTCAAGCCTTGTCATCAATCTAATTCCAGTATAGTTTGTGTATGTTTGGTTCCACTTGAATTACGTTATCATGTTTTGTTGTTAATTAAATTTTAGCACAATTTGTGTACGTTCATTTCTATTTAAAGTGAAGTTATCGATTTTCTTGTCTATCTATGATACTTTCCATTTGAAATCCTTACAAAATGTGTCTCCTTTAATAAAAAAAAACTGAAGAATGGCTTTTGATGAAAGATATTTTGTCATGGAGTCGAATTCTAGTGCATTAGTAAGATGCCACATGTCATCATTGATGCATGCTCACACAAAACCCATTACTAAAATTATGGAGAAGATATATCGCTCTTGTGAATTTTACTATGAGTTCATTGTGTTAAAACTCTCCAAAACATCGGCAATTTCATGCAAGAGTTTCTACTCTATGGTACCAGATGGATAGAAAAATCGAATCTGGAATTGATATTTGGCTGAGTTTTTGCCTTGCTCTGCTAGCGGAAAATGGAAATAGCCTGGATTGAGCTGTTTGGACTTTGGAGTTGCCGTATGGAGGACGCAACCTTAAGATTAATGGCTTTGCCTCATCCAGGAGACTACCTGTTTTCATTAACACTCGAAAAGACCGATTGATTGTACCTAGAGTGTTTCTCCTGTGTTAGGTAGTTCTGTCGTCTATGCATAGTTTACAGCTTTTCTTTTGCAAGCAATCATATATTGTTCACTCAAATCGATCGTGCATTTCTCAGTTCTTTTCTGTTTGCGCTTTTATGGGGCATGCTAAGTTCAATGATAACTGCTAGGAAAACTTCACTGATGCGGGATGGATGCAGTTGTCTTTGTCTATGGGGGGTTTCATAGCTATTTTAGCTTTTTCAGCAGTTCCTCTATACTTTAGACGTATCGGATTTGCTTTTTATTATCTTGGTATGCCTCCCAACACCGTTGCTGTTGGGCATGAAAGTCGCGAAGAAAATGAGACCAGCTAGGGAAAAGAAGCTAAGGACGCCTCTTCCTTTGTCCATATAGACAGCAAACGGAAAAAATATGCACGCTCACTTAGTTTGTATGAAAATGAAAATTCTTGGGCGTACCTTCGTCCATTATCTTCTCTAGTAGTCGAATATGCAGGCAAGGATCTACAAGACGTATAGCCCGGGCGCACTTGGATTGTAATTGGAGTGCTCCTGTCCCTCCAGGGAGAAATGGAGAACTTTTTTTCGGTTGAATTAGGTGAATTGGTTCTAGGAATAGTTCTTTTCGTGCTCCTTGCTGGCAATGCAAAAGCAGTCCCAGCAAATTGTTTACTGGTCAACGGATGAAAAAAAAAGAAGAAGGAAAGCCATCGCCTCGGTGACCTTGAGATAAAGAGGAAAGAAGGGGCATGGGCGCGCAGAAAGGGGAGGAGGGAAGGAAGAAATATAAAAGAGAGGGGAAAAAATGAAAAAATTGTTTCGGATAAGTCAGATTAACTACGTTTTGCAAGTGCCTCAGTAAGTATTCGAGTCATTTATTCATACGATAATTTTCGAAATCAGGTCATATATTCGAAACTATATAAGTTTGAGCTACGAAATCCGATTTTAGAGTTATTAAGCTGTGGAATTTTATGAATATCATGGATTAGAGCATTATGAAGTCATGGGGTTTGATTAGAGTCGATTTGAAGTAACAATTTAGTCGGAGTGAGATTCTGAAGTTTTGACTTGAGCTCCGCGTTAAGAATAATTTTGAATATCTATTTTAGACAAGATTTTTGTTAGTGCGTAGGAGTTGCTTTGTCAGCGAGTAAACTTGATTTAGCTAATTCGTAGTTAAGTTAGTCTCTTACTCGACTTTGACGTTATTTCTCGCTTGTTTGAGAAGATTATGAGTTCGACGATTTGAGTAATCTTTATTATTTGATCGTAGGTGTTATCGGGTGAGTTGTACCATTTCTTTTATGAATATATAAACTCATGTCGTGAGATCGATAGAAATTCAATATATTATGATTTCTCATGTTTATTGCATAAAATTTGGATCGGACATTTATAACTTTTTGATTATTTGTGAATGCCATGAGAAACGTTTGAAACATTTTGAAATGTTATGAGGTTTATGACATGAATTCCAAAATGATGTGAGAAATGTCTTATGAAATGTATGTCATATTGATGAATGGAGTTGAGAAAGATTATATATTTTGAGTTTACGAAACCTTTTTGTAAAAGAATTACAAAAAACTCTTGACTTTGAGTATTGTTTATGAAATATTATATGTATTGATTTGTGAAATGATTTATGAAATAGACTCTATTTGATAAATTTGAGTTGTGAAAGGTAATTTAATTTGATTTATGAAACTGGTTTATGAGATGAATTATGATTTTGATTATGAGATTATTGGAGAATGAGGTTTATGCTTATGTTGCTAGAAATCTTTTGAAGGGGAGTATGCTATCGCCACCTACCCCTCGGAGGAGGAAATAGGTTTAGGGGTATTGCCTAAATAGGGTCTTATGGCCATGATCAGGCACGGGCTTTCCTAAACTTATATTTCGCGCAACATTGAGGTGTTCATAAGAATTTTGTGATAATGAGTCATCATTAACCTATAAATCAATTGAGGCATGTAAGTGTACCACACTTCCTACGTAACTAGAAAATCTATGGTCAAAGACTTCATTACTAATTAACAAATTACTGCCAATTCGATACCTAATATTGTTTATATATTTGTCAAGCAGTTTAAATTAATTTTAGGCTTATCCACTAATGCAAAAGATGATCATGGGGGTGCGTAATTATTAACATGATAAAAATGCCACCAAAGATAGCATTAAATAAATTGCATGGGATAAAATACCTAACATTAAGGAAACAGATAAATATCAATCTTGATTATACTAAAGGGAGCCACAACAACGAAAGCATGCGAATAAGGATAATTGTCTTTGAAAACCGTTAAAACTAAGATAAAATCCTAAGGGCTTACTCAAATTTTTGGCACAATTTTAGAGTTATGAAGCTTCCATTTTTTTTTTTTTTAAAAATAGCTTAGAAAGTCTGTTTTTAAATTTTTTTTCAAATGAAATTTTGAATTTTCTAATATTTTTGAATTTTTTTTGAATTTTCTGAATTTTCTATTTTTTAATCAATTTTTTGAAAAAAAAATCGAATTTTCAATATTTTCTAAAAGTTTTTGAATATTTTAGTGTTCTTCGAAATTTTTTGGATTTTTATTTTTTTTCCATTTTCAGAAAATTCATGAATTTTTTAAAATTTTAAATATATTTGTGGTATTTAATATTATTATACTGGGGAAAGGCTCGGACCGGGTAAACCCGATCCGACCCGCTGATCCGATCCAAACTCAGGTCGGACCCAACCAAAACAACCACCGCCGCAAAGCAAATACACACGTAAACTTTAAGAGCAAAGGCGGTTCTCTCTCTACTTCTTTCTCCCCCTCAGTGACACTCTTTTTCCTTTTCCTTTTCCTCGTCGCCCTTGGGGTGGTACCCGGGCAGCTTTTCCTTGATCTTCTCCAGCAACCCCTTCTTCTCCTTGGGAGATCCTTCCTGGCATGGCGGCTCCACCGGCGCACACTCCGCCGGAGGCGGCGGCGGCGGAGGAGAATAGACTTCGTCGGCCTTCTTGTGACCTCCAGGCAGTTTCTCCTTTAGCTTATCGAGGAAGCCCTTCTTTTCATCCGCCGACGCACCGGGCTCGTCGCACTTCTCCACAGGGACGGTCGTGTCCTCCTCGTGCTTCTTCGCTTCTTCCTCCTTCTTCTTCTTCTCTTTCTTCTTCTTCTTCTTTTCCTCCCCCTCTCCTTCCTCTTCGTCGGACTGCACATTTCATATATAACATACAGTTAGTGATCTGTTTATGACTCCACACAGCAAACATCACTTATACCTGAGCAGACTCTATGTCCATGATCACCGCAAAATACCCATCAGTGCACGCACGATCATGATCAAGAAACAAGCCAAAACTAATCCACAACGAGAAGACCCAGAGAGAGAGAGAGAGAGGGTTGGAAAGTGAGGGATGGGGCCACTTACAGAGCTGGAGCTGCCGCTATCAGATCGGTGGAGTTTCTCCAAGAGGCCATGCTTCTTCTCCTTCTCCTTATCCTCCTCCTCCGCTACGCACTCTTCCACCTTCACCTTTTCCTGGAACTCCGCCACCATCACCTCCTCCTGTTTCGTCTCGCCCTCCTCCTCCTTCTTCTTCCCCATGAAGTCGAACAGCCCGCGGTCCTGGGTCTCCACCGTCCCTTCCTGGACGACGGGGGTCTCGCACTCGTGGGTGGTCTTGCTCTCGTGATCCATTACTCTCAACACACAGCGCTGCTGCGATCAACGACCGGCGATCTTCGAAGTATGCGGGAACGCGAATGATAAAAGACGACAGACGTATTCCTCGGAGCTTTTTCTAGTGTTTCTGGATGGGTTTTCTGTGTGATGATGCTGAGGAATAAGCTGGGTGGCGGGGGATTTTTTATAGCATCGAACCGAACACGGAGACAAAGCGATTAAGGGATGAAATTGTGAAGAGATCTAAAGGTGGGGCCCACCCAGGCCAATCCGGTCCCGCTTCCGTAACCGACGTTGCGCATTCAGACAGACAGGCGCAGCCGACCAAAAAAGGGAAGCGCGGACGCCCGGACGCGCGGAGCGAAGGCACTCGCCCGCGTCGCTCGACACCTGTTTTAAGGCGGGGGAATTTCTTTCTCAACGAGCGCGTTCGCGCGTGGGCTTGTGGCGTACGCAAGTGGGGGAGCTGGAAAGGCACAGTCAAATGGAGAGAAAATGAAATAAAGAGAGAGGGAAGGAGGGGGGGCGCGCTGTCTAACCACTAGGAATGGACACGTGGAAGGCATCGTGGAAGGATGTCCTTGGTGGGGCCCGCAGATGTCGGCCTTTAGCGGAAGGTCGGCATGGGGGCCCATGGAGCTCACGTGGCTGGTATGGCGCGCGCTTCTATGACTTTCGAAATTAGTTTTTTTTTTTTTTTTTTGTCAATAAAAGAAAATTATAGGTTAGGGTTCATATCAGGGGTGATGATTTGCCACACGACATGATAACATAGCGTGACGTTAATGGGGTTATACTCAAGTTAGGCGTGCTGGCAAAAATTTCGTGTCAATCCGCAAGATACGATTTATAGTCGTGTAATATTCATGTTCAATTCATAAGACACAAAATTGACTCGATTAACTTATTAGTGTTCATTTTCTATGTTATTCACTATTAGGATTTTTAAATTTATGATTCTTCATTTCCTATAAACATATACTTTTTTGTAGTTTGAAATACAATATTTCGTTATTGCATGTAAAATTCAGAATATTTGATGTTATGTTCATGTTGGTGGGTTTATTTCGTGTTATAGCAAGTTATGTAAACGTACTAACCCATCATATAATCGTGTTACAGGAGCTATATCATGTCACCCCATTAATTTTTGGATTGTATTCGGGTCAAGTAAGTCGACACAATTAACTAATCGTGTTTTGTTCAGGATGACTTATTTCATAGTGTAACTTTATGTTGCATAACACAAACGCAACCCGCAAACATGAATTGCCGTTCCCAATTTATGACCATCGAAACTAATGGTCATTACTTTAAACCAATCATGAAATTTAAAACAACACTTTATAAAACTATGACTAAATGTAAGTTATTTTGACAAATTATTAGGGCTAACCGTAGTTTTGTCCAATTTGCCAAATCAAATTAAACCCTAGAGAGGTAATTTAAAAAATTCAATTCATAAACAGCACCAAACTACCAAATTGAACAATATTGTACTATACCATAATTTTATATCCGATCTTTACATCAAGTTGAGTTTTGGGCCTAGAGCATGCGAGGTCAAGTCGAGCTCAAGTCTAGCATCATATCAATGCAACATGGTCACAACCTGATTTCAACCTCACTTTGTCTAGTTTGGAATTCAATTTCCCAAACACATTATCTCAATTTCGATTTGACTTTCCATTCGAGTTGAATGAAATTGTATGGTGCTCATCACAACAAATCACAATAAAATGGATTGTTGCATCGAGAGGCCATGGAAGTGCTGGATTGACAGCGCATCAGAAGACTCAACAAATCTAGAAATAAGGCAACTCGAAGATCAATCTATTTTTGCAAAAATCAAATATGAAAAAAAAAAAAAAAAAGAAAAAAAATGGATTGACATTGATTTGTGGGCTACCAACATGGCTAAGGGAGAGGAGGAGCTTCGAGATCTGTGATAGGTAGGTGCAGTCTCAGGTTGTGGGCCTTGTGGCCCTCTCATTGATGAAAATGTCCACCCTGCATGGGGCAAGTCATAAGAGAGAAGCACGCCCTTGAGATCGCCTAACGATGTGAGTTGATGTAGTCAAAGTGCGTGAAAACTAGTTAGAGCACCTCCAAACTATTATTACCCAAAAATGATCCTCTTGGGTATTTCTTTTTTTTCGCCATATCAAGTTTAAAGTTATCCCTTTTAAAAAGATCCATTACATTACTTCAGGCAGGCTTAGTGGACAGCGAATTAGTCGAGTTAAAGTGCCCCGAAGCCAGTTAAGACTTTTTTTTTCGTCAAAAGCTAGTTAAAACATTACCTATCTATTCTTAACACCAACAACCCCACCCCCCAAAAAAAAAAAAAAAAAAAATCATCCTTTCGAGTTTTTGTTTTTTTGGTCAGGTGGAGTGATTGAGATCATCGCTTTCTAAGGATACGTTGCTTCGGGCGGAGTCCGTGGACAGATGGTCGGTGGAGTGTCACCAATGCCCTTTGTTTTCCCGATGCCCGGAATTGCAAAGAAATCCAAGAGCTTCAATGGCCGGGTACAGCGGCAAGCCCCTCCCAAGACAATTTGCAACGTACGGCTCCTCGTCTTAATCGAGCTGACAGCTGCACGTGCGCGTGTTTTGTCGGTTTCTTTTACATCTGTATCTCTCGCTTGGACCGGGTTCCTGAGATCGGCAGACCTGTCCAGCCCGAAACATCAAGGCCGATCAGATTTCTTCTTAGCCCAAGTTGACAGGTCTCGATTGATGGGGGATAAGCGGAGGCCTCCGAATGGGTAAAATGAGGTTCGTTCCTTTCCCTTTCTAATTTCTCAGCTTAACCGGGTAAACACCTAAGTAATACCGATACCGATACCCGACACGTGACATGACACGACATGTCAACACGTCGTTCCTAAAAAAATAAAAAATTCCGATACGTTATGACACGTTATATATTAAATGTATATTTTTATATATACAATATGATTATTTCAATCAAATTAATTTGATTCAAATTTACAAATAAATAAATAATAATAAAAGGCTAGAATGGATTTATACTGAAAACATTAACTTACTATTTATTAATATCATTCATTATTTCAATTTGATAAATTCAACTCTATTTCAATAATTCATAAAACTTAGAGAGAGAAAAAAAAAGCAATTCATATTCTGGACTTGCGTGTCAAACGTATCAGATGAGAAAAGAAAAAAAATTTGGGATTGAATTGTGTATCACGGGAAGTAAGAGTAAAAAAATAAGATAATACTAGTTTTTTTTTCTTTCCCCATTTATTATATTTATTATTATTTTTCTTTATTTTTTCACATATATACATTTTAACCTATCACTTATTGATTTTCACAAAAAAAAAAAAACCTATCATTTATTGAAAATTTTTAAAATTAACCTCACGTGTCTGAATCACGTGTCGGAAACTCGCATGTTGGAATTTCGACTTGAGTGTCGGGAAAATTGATTAGGTGTCGGATTTTTCAACACGTGTTAATCGAGTGTCGGAGAGTGTTGGACACGTGTCGAAGTGTCCAACACGACACGGAGGCTCTTGAAGAAAGTTGGTATTTCATAGGTAAACACGAGGTCCATGAAATGAGGTATCCTGTTGACTACTTGTATTGAGTAAGAATCGAGTTAAAAATTGACAACATTGTAGGGTAGTCTAGAAGGAGTAGACCAAACAGTGTGATAAGCGTTTGCACCATAAAATGACCATTTTTGGTTATTATGATTAAGCAATAGATTTAGTTGATGAGAGTAAGATTTGGTCAATTATGAATCAAATTATTGACAACATGATGAATCGGTAGCTTGAAATCTATTTCTAACCTCTGTTGATAATCGTCGATCATAGGCCTTAATAGTCACATCATACTCTTTGGAGGCTCATCGCACAAAGAAACAGACACGTTATCTTTCAATACCCGCATTATAGTTATAGTTTTCAGACTTGTGATATCAATTAAATTCCGATGAATTTCTTAACTATAGTTTCTAAATTCGCATTGCCAATTAAATTAAAGTAAGTATCTTGGCCGCATATCTTAAGTGCCTTGTCATTAATTAAAATCTAGCATTTTTGTGTTTGTTCATTTTTGTTTGAAGTAAAATTATCGATTCTCTTGTCTATTTGTGATATTTTCCATTTAAAATCCCTACAAAACTTGTCTTCTTTAATAAAAAAAATCGAAGAATGATTTTTGGTGAAAGATATTTTCTTGCGGAGTCGAATTTCAACGCATCAATAATGATGCCGCATGTCATAATTGATGTGTGCCCACACAAAACCTATGGAGAAGATATGTCATTTTTGTGAGATCTACTATGAGTTTATTGTGTTAAAACTCTCTAAGACAGGGACAATTTCATGCAAGGGTTTTCACTATATGATGCCAGATAGATAGAACAATCGAATCTTGGACAGACCCAAACGTATGCTGACTTAACAATTAGTATGTAGGACTGGGAAAGGAAGGGGTTTCTAGTCCCTTCGATATTTCATATCCCCTTCCCGACACCACAATGCGGCTGGGATTGATGTTTGGCTGAGTTTTTGCCTTTGCCGTGCTTGTGGAAAATGGAAATAGCCTGGATTGAGCTGGTTGGAGTTGCCATGCGGAGGATGCAACGTCGAGATGATCTAGTGGCGTTGTCTCATACAGGAGACTACCTGTTTTCGTTAACACTTGAAAAGACCGATTGTACCTGGAGGGTTAGGTAGTTCTGTAGTCTATGCATAGTTTACAGCTTTTCCTTCGCAAGCAATCATTTATAGTTCAGTCAGATTGATCGTGCATTTCTCAGTTCTTTTCTCTTTGCACTTTCTATGTTGCGTGCTAAGTTTAATGATAACTGCTAGGAAAACTTCACAGATGCAGGATGGACGTCTAGTGGTCTTTGTCTCTGGGGGGGCTCATAGCTATTTTTTAGCTTTTTCAGCAGTTTCTCTATACTTTAGACGTATCGGATTTGCCTTTTTTTTTTATCTTGGTATGCCTCACAAGGCCATTGCTGTCGTGCACGAAAGTCGAGCGAAGAAAATGAGATCAGCTAGGGAAAAGAAGCGAAGGACTCCTCTTTTCTTGTCCATATAGACAGCAAACGGAAAAATATGGACGCTCACTTAGTTTGTATGAAAATGAAAATTCTTGGGCGTACCTTCGTCCATTATCTTCTCTAGTAGTCCAATATGTAGGCAAGGATCGTACAAGACGTATAACCCGGGCGCAATTGGATTGTAATTGGAGTGCTTCTGTCCCTCCAGGGAGAAATGGAGATTTTTTTTCGATTGAATTAGGTGAATTGGTTCTAGGAATAGTTATTTTCGTGCTCCTTGCTGGCAATGCAAAAGCAGCCCCAACAAATTGTTTATTGAAAGTGCCAGCTTTAGTGTAAAAGTTGAGTCGGTTTGACTGGTCAACGGATTAAAAAAGAAAAAAGAAAAAGTAAAGCCATCGCCTCGGTGACCGTGAGGTAAGAGGAAAGAAAGGGCATGGGCGCGCAGACGGGGAAGGAGTGCAGGAAGAAATATAAAAGAGGGGAAAAAATGAAATAAATGTTTCGGACAACCGTTAAGTCAGATTAATTACGTTTTGCAGTGCACCGGTAAGTATTCAAGTCATTTATTCATACAATCATGATAATTTTCGAAATTAGGTCATATATTCGAAATTATATAAATTTGAGCTACGAAGTCTGATTTTAGAGTTATTAAGCTGTATAATTTTATGAATATCATAGATTAGGGCATCATGGAGTCATAGGGTTTGATTAGAGTTGATTTGAAGTAACAATTTAGTTGGAGTGAGATTCTAAAGTTTCAACTTGAGCTCCGTGCTAAGAATAATTTTTAATATCTATTTTAGACAAGAATTTTGTTAGTGCGTATGCTTTGTTAGCGAGTAAACTTGATTTAGCTAATTCGTAGTTAAGTTAGTGCTTTACTCGACTTTGACGTTATTTCTCGCTTGTTTGAGAAGATTATGAGTTCGACGGTTTGAGTAATTTTTATAATTTGGCCGTAGGTGTTATTGGGTGAGTTGTACTATCTCTTTTATGAATTTAGAAACTCATGTCGTGAGATCGATAAAAATTCTATATATTATGATTTCTGAAAGAGCATGTTTGTTGCATAAAATTTAGATCGAATATTTATAACTTTTCGATCATTTGTGAATGTCTAAAATGTTATTAGCTTTATGACATTAATTCCAAAATGGTGTGAGAAATGTCTTATGAAATGTATGTCCTATTGATGAATGGAGTTAATAAAGATTATATTTGAGTTTATGAAACCTTTTTGTAAAAGAATTATGAAAGACTATTGACTTTGAGTATTGTTTATGAAATATTATATGTATTGATTTGTGAAATATTTTATGAAATAGACTCTATTCGATAAATTTGAGTTGTGAAAGGTGATTTAATTTGATTTGTGAAACTGGTTTATGAGATGAATTATGATTTTGATTGTAAGATTATTGGAGAATGAGGTTTATGCTTATGTGGCTAGAAATCCTTTGAAGGGGGGTATGCTATCGCCATCTACCCCTCGAGGAGGAAATAGGTTTAGGAGTAGTGCCTAAAAATAGGCTTATGGCCCATAATCAGGCACGAGCTCTCCTAAACTCATACCTCGCGCAACATTAGGGTGTTCATAAGAATAAAAAATAAGTTGCTACTAGTTTATTGGGATTGGCCAGAAATCAAGTGAGATATAGGAGTATCAGAAAATCTAGGGTTGGGGACTTGATTGTATTAATTAACAAATTAGTGTCATTTCGGTACCTAATCTTGTTTATTTATTTATTTTTAAAAAATTGTCAAGCAGTTTGGATTAATTTAAACTTATCTACTAACGCGAGAGGTGATCATGTGAATGCGTAATCATCAACATAATAAAAAAGCCACCAAAGAAAGTATTAAATAGATTGATAGGATAAAATAGCTAGCATTAAGGAAAAAGATAAATGTCAATCTTGACTATATTAAAGGGACTACGAACAATGAAAGCATGTGAACAAGGGTAATTGTCTTTGAAAATGGTTAAAACCCTAAGATAAAAACCTTAAGGGCTTACTCAAATTTTTTAAACAACTTTAGAGTTATGAAGCTTCCATTTTTTTAAGAAAATAGCTTAGAAAGTCTGTTTTTAAAATTTTTCAAATGAAATTTTGAATTTTTTAGATTTTTGAATTTTTTAATCAATTTTTTGAAAAAAAAATTCGAATTTTCAATATTTTCTGAATTTTTTTGAATTTTTAGTGTTCTTCGAAAGTTTTTTTAGATTTTCAGAAAGTTTTTGGATTTTTATTTTTTTCCATTTCTAGAAAATTTCTGAATTTTTAAAATTTTTTTTTAAATATATTTGTGATATTTAATATTATTATACCGGGGAAAGGCTCGGACCGGGTAAACCCGATCCGACCCGCTGATCCGATCCAAACTCAGGTCGGACCCAATCGGGTCACGGAAAGAAAGACATTTTTGAGTTTTTTTAATTTTTTTTCTTTATTGATTTTTCTGTTTTCCTCTCTTTTTCTCCTTTGCCTTTTCCTTATTTTGTCCTTTTCCCCTGCACCTCCTTCTTCTTCACCGAACGTCCCCAGCTGCCGGTCTTTCTTTCCTTCTGTCTTTTTTTTTTTGATTTCTTTTCATTACCCCTTTTTATTTCTTTTTCTTTTCCTTATACTTTTCTCTTCCCTTTTGGTCTTCTTCTTCGTGCGTTCTCCCCACGGCCGAAGCCACCTTCTCTCCTACACTCCTTTTCACCATGCGAACGGGTCGGCCACGAGCTCCGGTTCGACGCCCTGTAAAAGCGGGGAGCATACATGACCAGAGAAAACCCTACTAGGTTTGGTTCGGTGGGGGTGCCGCGGCGGACGGCGACTAACGGATGGGCCACCGACGACGGCAGATCACTCTCTCGGGCTCACGCTCTCGTCGCTCTCTCTCGGCCAAAACCTGCAGAAAAACAAGAACCCCTCTCTCTCTCTCTCTCTTCTCCTGGACTCTCCCCGAAGACCTCCGACAACCTTTTTGCTTTCTTCCTTTTAAGCTTGGCCAGCGACAGGTGCGCATGGCTTTTGCCACCGCCAGCCTATTGCTGCCAGCCTGATCCCCGACCCTGGGATCACGCTGCGACCCACTACTCCCCTGCGAGCGGCATGAAGGGAGGAAGATGAAGAGGCATGCATACTATTGTGACATCTTTTTAGGCTAAACTACCTGTTGATATAAGTGGAAATCTAGCCAAGGGGTAAAATTGGTTATTTTAGTCATGGACATTAAACGTGACTATAGTTATATATTGAACATTAGATTAGTCGATGGTTTAATATATCGACGTATAATTTGATGAGATTAATAATTAGAATAGACCATTAACGGGTTAATTACAAAAGATTTATCAATGAACTGGGCCATTGATGGTCATGTACATAAAAAGTTCTATTAGAAAAGTTGCATCTACTTTTAATATTTTACATATTTCATATTGTAGATTTGGGATTGATTAGTTACGATATCACTTTATGTAAATGCATAATAGTTGCTTGATCTATTTAAAAAATATTTACTACTCACTGAACTGTGATTGCTTTACTTATTATTCAAATCATTTTTTAGGTTCTTTAACTAGCAGCAAATAAGACGAGAAATATTGATGGGGATATTCAAAAATAGGATTTTGGACATGATTAGGTATAAATTGTGTATGTCTGATAGTTGTTAATTAAATTCAAAGTTATACATATATATTTATGGATTCTAGAAACTCCGATCCCTCAACTCCCGTTTTATTAGAGATATTGGTATATGTAGCAGGTTTATGTTGGTCTCTATTTCAGGCTGCATCCTTGGATTCCTTGGAAATGAGGGCGGTCGTGTGATTCTTCTTTTCTGATAGGAATTAGGGTGTGACATTTAGAGTTTGACATGAGATGATGGAGGTCTGTATCGGCGCTCAAGCTTTATGAAGCTACAAAGCAAAGATGTTAATCGGATGTTGATTTTTCCCTTGTCAGCTTTTGCTTTTTCGGTTTCTGGGTTAGATTTTCAACGCTTGCTTTATCTACCTCGAGAAGCATACGAAAGCGAAAGATCGTACAGAGTTGTGGTTGAAAGTAGCATATAGATTCTGTACAAGGATGAACACAGATCACACAGCATCATACAGTACTTCTGTTCCTCTCGTGCTTACTATGCTGCTGCCTTGCAGCTCCAACACATGATCGATCGCTAGTCGTGGTTACTGAACAGTACTAATTATCTTATGGACAATGGTTATGTCGACATGTTCTGCACAGACTTCCGCATGCACCTGCGGATGGCGTAGGAGATTATACAGTTTATATCCTGCGAGTCCCACCTTGCAGTTAAATTCTATTCCGGCTTGAAGAAGTGGACTTCTACTCCCATTGTCACTATGCTCCAAATGCCTGCCCCGACTATGAGAACGCTGAGCACCATCCCAGACACTCCCAAAACGCCATTTATACACCACATCGCGCTGTATTTAGCAGGTTTCTTTATTAGGATCCACATCAGACAAGGGTATGCTAAGGTTATGGGCAGCGCGATTCCTCCGACCAGCCCAGCCAGGCTCAGCAAGAAGGGCAGCGCGATCGATATGAAGAACGCCAGGCATCCGAAGAAGATGCGGAGGGCCGTACGCAGCCACCGAGGACACGGTTTGTGCTTGCTGTAGGTATACCGAGACTCTAGGTTGTCGAATACTGGCATCGCGTATATCTGGAATGAGCTCAGGCTGTTGATCACGACGAGCACGCTCGCTAAGCAGAGGATGACTTTGGACGCGTCGCGAAGGTGGTACTCGTACAAAGCGTTGAGGATGCCTTCATTTGTAGGGACCTGTTAGAAAAAGAGAGACTGATCACGGAACGGTGGCTTAAAAGGGTAAAACCTTTCCGTGATGACGTTGAGGAAACGTGAAGTCTAGATCGATTATTGTGTGGTTCTCACCGAGTTTCCATAGGCCCAGTAGCCACCAATCGCTAGTGGAAACAGGCACAGTGCTATTACCACGTACGCAAATTTGACCCCCTTCCACATGGGCTGCCTAGATGGCTTTTGTCTACTTGAAGGCATGGTCCCCTGGCAATCCAAGGCAAAACATAAAGATCAGGGAAAATAGTTTAGCCTGAAGTTAGAACATTTACATTCGTTAATGATATCGCATCTTCACGAGGCGTTCTTTAGTCGATGAGCAACGTACTTTCTCGAATGGGTGACCTTTTTTACCTGGATTTCGAGCACGACATTGTGGCCTCTGAACACAAAAGCCACGATGCCGACCGCATTCAGGACACTGCAAATCCTAGCCAGCTCCGACCCTGTCTTCACCGGCTCGTAGGAAACGCCCGCGGGCCGGCCTTTGGTGATGGACAGCGCCCAAATCAGGGTGCAGTATCCGATGGCTGTGATCGCCCCTATCAGGGAGACCCCGGCTATTGAGTTCAAGTTGGGGAGCTGAGCCAGGATGATGGCGCAGCAGATGAACACCAGGTACCATTCCACGGTGGACGGCGGATCGATGTCGCAGGTGCCACCGCACAGGATCTCGAAGATTATTTTCATGGACCCGCCACCGATCATGATCAGGGCCACGCAGGTGCCCCCTGAAAGATACATTATTGGGAAGAGGGCCAGGAGCTTCCCCTTCTTTTTACCTGGAGTTGAGTCATTGGCTTTTAGAATTGCTATTGGCTTTTGTAATCGATGAAGCTTTATGTAAAGCGTTGGTTGATCATGCTCATGCATTAAAGCGGTCAAAAGTTTGAGCTCGCTCAGTCAATAAAAAGTCAATCCCTATGGTTATCTTTATCTGATCCGATCAACTTTTATGTTAA
Source organism: Eucalyptus cladocalyx (assembly GCA_017140615.1). NCBI lineage: Eukaryota > Viridiplantae > Streptophyta > Magnoliopsida > Myrtales > Myrtaceae > Eucalyptus > Eucalyptus cladocalyx. The sequence goes on from CM029521.1 coordinate 16,865,546, forward strand.
GATATCATTTCATCTCGCTTTATATTCCTTTCAAAACTACCATACACCAAATAATAGCAAAGGTACAAATTACATATTAGGTACCACCCAAGCACCCACTCTCCATTTAAAAACATAACTATTCTTATTAATTCCAGCTACCCTTTTCTTTTGTAAGGATATCCTCAATCTATCAACCTACTTCTTCTTTTGTTTTTTTAAACGTATTGATTGAACTTTGAACGAGTGGTCAGCACACTAGTTACCAATGGAGAGAGAGAGAAAAAAAAAACTCGTTCTTTGACGCACAAGAGTATCATGCTACTAAGTTCACGTGGTTATTCTACTTGAAATCGTGAACTTTCTTGGTAATTTTACTATAGTGTTTCATTGTGGAGATCTTAGATAGTCTATTGCCTTGTACATCTGATTCGAATCTGCATCCGATAAAAGGAATTGAGTGTTCGGTCGGGACCACTGTACTCAGCTATTCTTTTTTACTTTTCTCCTTTGCCTTCCAGATTACGTTGGCGACTCCACATGAATCATTTAGCATACGACACATAACGAATTGGGTCATTAGGCGTGTGAATGCATACATATCCGATCACATCTGTCCGTTTATGGGTTGACTTGGGAGACTCTTCGACCTTACCATGTGTATAATTTCATGTTTATAATCAAAGTTGTAATTTACATAATTCTAGTCAGACATAAGACAGATAATTAGATACCCAGGCTCGGCATATTCTAATGACTCACCGAAAGCCGCCATGGAAAGTCGGAGGTATCTGCTGTAACGTGTCCCGTCCTCGGACTCGTGAAGCTGAACCAACAACCAGAGCGTGTAGAGCTGCCACGCGAACACCGCGGACAGACAGACGATTCCCCAAGCCCTGCACCACCAGAAACGCGTCAGCAGCAATTCCTTGAATCCCAATACCTTGGGAGAGAGAGCAAGAGGATTCTTTTTCTGCGATGAAAAAGCCAGCTAGGGTTGAGGGTAGTGCAGCATTCAACCGAAGCACCTAATCTCCATATTCGCGCATTACGGTTAGGTGGGCTTTTAAGTTAGATGTTTTCCTAGGCCGAGGCCGACCGAACTTACCAACCGAGCACGGAGAAGGCTAAGGGAAGGAGGAGGGCTTGGACACCGATCCCCGAGCTCAGCGTGTGGAACGCCGCGTAGTACACGTTGCCGTTCCTCGACTCCGTGATGGGAAGCCAGTCGTCATGTGGGTCGAGCTTGGTGAACTGCCCGACCTCTTCCATGTACCCTTGCATGCTCGCCATGGCCTTCTTCATGGGGCTCGCCAGGGGAGTCATCGTGGCAGTGAAAGGGCTCCTCGCAGGTGTCTTTGGCGCGGACCCGATGAGCGGTGAACGGGTCATCGAAGGGGAATTGTGCAGCTGAAACGGCGGTGCCGATATCGCCGGGGTCTCCACGGTTGCTGCCATATAATCAGCCAATTATTGTGAGTTCTTTCCAAATAGCTTCTCTCTATACAGTGATTACCGTTTGCATCTTTTTCTTCCCCGGTTGGTGTAATACTTATATAGGAAGGAGATGATGGAGACACTATAGGACTGAGACGGTGAATAACACAATTGTTTTTTCGGATGATTTGGTTATGTGGGTGCTGAGTCGGCGGCTTTGTGAGCTCTGAGTCGATGCTAATTAAATGGGGAGAGATAAAAAGATGGAACTTTTGACCGTACCCATTTGCATGGCTGCTGTCTTTTCATTTAAAAACAAAAAAGCTTTCAAAGCCAATCAATAATTGGATTCCATTTTGCTATTTCATGACATATTATTCAAACCCTTGACACGACTAAACAAGACGTACACATATAATTCATCCTCTTCCCATCAATCGACCAACCTCGACGACGAGCATAGGAACCGGAACTCATTCTTAATGCATCTCTTAATGACATGCATGGTCTATTTGAGAACAAAATCCATCACATTTGAATTAATTTGCTCAGCCACTTAATCAAAACCTGAGTCTGTTTTATCTTTTCCCCAGCACTTTAGCCGCCCCTTATTTGACTAATCCCTCGGCTTTATATAAGTACACGACTTAGTGCATCAGGGACGCCCACACCATGCATGCGATGCACGCAGGTTGCATCAGCCGTGACGATCCTCATCTCTGTGGACAGTGAAGGTTCATGCAGTAATGACTTTATCCATCGCTCGCAACTACCCCACGGACGAGGGACGACCACTGCGTACCTATTTCTGCGTAGAAGGAAAATTCAAAACCATAGAAAGAGGAGGCGGAAATGAACTTGATTTCTTCAAGCCCTCTTGTTAGTCTGCTATTACGTGTTTGGTATCATTTTCGAAAGCTATTCGACAAGCTTCATTGGTGTATTCATTATGTCCTCGACTGGTGAACGAAGTTATTCCTTCACGCACTGTCTAGAATGATCGAATTATGGTCATACATATGGTAAAATCTCACTAATGCGTGCGGAAGCAGTTTTCTTTACCTGAAATGGTGGATTTTATCAGGTCCACTATAAGTGTGAAGAATTTATTATGCATGCAATGTGTTGCGATATGGCGAGCGATCGAACAAAATATAGACGGAAGAAGAACAATAAATCGGATATCGGATTTACATGGTTCAGTCGTAAAGACCTATGTTCACGGGGAGAGTAGCAGCGAATTTTACTATAAATCAAGCGATACAAGAAGATTACATACTCGAGTCACTCAAACACTCTCTCGGTGTTTCCCAAACCCCAATTACACCAAATACACTAATTATTCTTGGATGTAAATCACGAATAAGTTTCGCAACACAAACAATACGAAGACCCAAAGCTAAGCACCCAGCACCTATAGACGTCTCTTACAAACAGAAAACACCCACGACACTCAAAGTAAACAGCGCTTCAATATGTGGCTTCGCTCAACACATATGTAGGGTTCAGCGGCTTCTTTGAACAACACACTGGAAAAGAAGACCTCAATAATACTTCCTTTTATACGTGTGCCCATGAGGTCAAAACTTTGACCATGGGCGCACCTTCGTTTCCTTTTTTTGGCTTCACACTGCAGACTTCCTCTCTCGGCTTTTACGTGTAGGGACTCCACGTTTGAAGGCTTCATTCTTTCCACTATGTGCCCAAAGTCAAGCCCCACCTTTCGAACGCGTACAGAAAACTTCACCCATAGCTTTTATATTTTATCTTGGGTCTACGAGGAAACCTTCCTCTTCACGCGCATGTAGGTTTTTTTCCTTCGGCGTTTCGGATTCCATAGCAAAGAGAAAAATTTTCTCCAATTTTATTTTCTCTTTTCTAGTAAATGTGTTTTATAAATGCTCAAACTCGAGACATATTTCAACAATCTCCATATTGGCTCGACGTTTGAGCTAAGTGCAATCGCTTCGCAAAATTGCAAACTTTGCTGCTACTTTCCCATAGTCCCCAATGAGCTCAACCGCCATAGATATTATCCAAGTTCAAGCCTCGCTAGAACTTCGCCATAATCGAGGACCTCATCAGAATACCAACTCCACATGTACCTTTAACTGCTCCGTAAGAGTTTTCTAACGCAACCTCCTTAACCGCAAATAAAGTAAAATCATTATTGCATCCATATCTATCAAGAGATCGAATATGTATTTTGTCAATATCTGCAGTTATAGCAACCGTCGGCTCTATAAGCTCCACCTCGCTACAAGCACTATCTGTGTCGATTACTTTGCTAGTACCTGTACTCGCTACCTCAGGAGTTTCTAGTTGCAACTCCACCTCAAGCTGAACACCGTCTAGATCCGTATTAGTACTGCCACAAACACTCCTAGCTAGGAGTATTGGAGACTCATTAAGGGTAACTTCTCTATTGTTAATAGGTGAATTTATATATGGGCACCACAACTGATCAGTCGCTCACCTTGTGCATAACCATGGATTATGCACATTGCCCTCCAATCAAGTTTACCATCACTTACTCGAAAATAACACGGGTAACCAAACATTCTTATAATAGAATAATCAGCAACGTTACCTGACCACATTTTTTCAGGAGTCTGCCATTCAATAGTAGTTGATGGGGATCTATTCACCAGGCAGCTTACCGTACTTAGCACATCAATCAGGAATCTCCTAGCCATACCAGCACTAGAGATAATTTTTCGGGCCATCTCTAGTAATGTTCCACTCATCAATTTTGCAAATTGTTGTGATTTATTGGCACTAGTGCGGTGTTTCATTATGCCCTCTTTCATGCAGAATTTATTTGCCAGCTCCGAGTATAACTCCATGCTATTGTCAGTCCGCACATGCTTGATCGACTTACCAGTTCCTCTCGATCAAAGCTCTTGACTGCGAGATCCTAACACCAGCATCAAACTTGTGCCTTGGCACAAACACCCAGGTCTTCCTCGAGCAGTCAAAAGACTCTTGAACAGATGCATCCAACGTCTTCGCAGCGAAATTTATCACTGTCTCACCTTGAAGTTTATACAGACCATCGTGCTTGATTTCTTTCATTATCATCAGGGCACCTCGAACAATCTTCAGAACTCCACCTTTTGAAGAATATTTGCAACCAGCTGAATTTAGGGCACCCAAGGAAATTAAGTTCTTTTTCAATTTTGGAACATGCCTCACTTCAGTCAATGTCCTCACGATACCATCATGCATTCTGATTTTAACATCACTAACACCAACAACATCGCACTCAGCGTTGTTTCCTAACTAGACTTTACCACTACCCGTGCACTGATAAGTAATAAACCAGTTTTTATTTAGTGTGACATGAAAAGAACAACCAGAATCCATAATTCATCCATCAAACGATGAATAATTAGTGATAGACAAGACATAATCAGCATTATTTGCTACAACTACAACATTATCTGCAGAATCAACTATAATTCCCTTACCCTTATCATTCTTTAGCTTAAGGCAATCTCTTCTAAGATGCCCCCTCTTGCCACAACTCCAACAGACAACATTAGTAGTCTTAGATTGACTATTGTTTATATTAGTACTACCATTACCCACACGTGTTACAAATTTTCCTCTATTTTCACCTACTAGAGCAGTAGATACAGATTCGTCAGATTCTCTTCTACGAATGTCCTCGCTCAGAATCAAATCTCGAACCCCATCAAACGTCAAACTTGTTGACCCAGAGGAATTACTAACAACAGTAATGGTAGTATTCCAACTATCAGGCAATGAAGATAATAGAATCAAAGCACGTATCTCATCTTCAAAATCAATCTCAACTGAACTCAATTAACTCACAATCACATTGAATTCATTGATATGATCTGCAATTGACACACCTTCTTTCATCTTCAAGTTAAATAGACATCGCATCAAACAAACCTTGTTGATCGCAAAGGGCTTCTCGTACATATCCGAAGGGGCTTTCATCAAATCAGCAGTGGTCTTCTCCTTCAGAATGTTAAATGCGACGTTATGAGTCAACGTTAGCCGAATAACACCCATAGCTCGTCTATCCAACAAATCCCAATCAGCTTGCTTCATCGTCTCTGGTTTCTTCCCAAATAAAGGCAAGTGCAGATTCATCTAGTAAAGATAATCTTCAATCTGCATCTTCCAGAAACTAAAATCCTTCCCATCAAATTTGTTGATTCTCATTTTTACTTCTTCGGTCGCCATTGATTCGTTTCAACTCAGCCAAACTTAGCTCTGATACCACTTGTTGCGATAGGGTGAGCGATCGAACAAAATATAGACGGAAGAAGAAAAATAAATCGGACACCGTATTTACATAATTCAGTGGTAAAGATCTACGTTCATGGGGAGAGCAGCATCGAATTTCACTATAGATCAAGCGATATAATGAGATTACACACTTGAGTCACTCAAACACTCTCTCGGTGTTTCTTAAACCCCAATTACACCAAATACACTAATTATTCTTGGATGTAAATCACGAATAAGTTTCGCAACACAAACAATACGAAGACCCAAAGCCAAGCATCCAGCACCTACAGACGTCTCTCGCAAATAGAAAACACCCACGGCACTCAAAAGTAAATGGCGCTTCAATATGTGGCTTCGCTCAACACATACGTAGGGTTCGGCGGCTTCTTTGAACAACACACTGGAAAAGAAGACCTCAATAATACTTCCTTTTATACGTGTGCCCATGAGGTCAAAACTTTGACCATGGGCACACCTTCGTTTCCTTTTTTTCGCAGGGACTCCACATGCGAAGGCTTCATTCTTTCTACTGTGTGCCCAAAGTCAAATATTTGACTTTGGGCCCCACCTTTCGAACGCGTACATAAAACTTCACCCGTAGCTTTTATATTTTATCTTGGGCCTACGAGGAAACCTTCCTCTTCACACGCATGCAGGTTTTCTTTCTTCGGCGTTTTGGATTCCGCAACAAAGAGAAAACTTTTCTCCAATTTTATTTTCTCTTTTCTAGTAAATCGCGTTTTATAAACGCTCAAACTCGAGACATATTTTAATACAATGTCAGGTAGATGGCGTTGTATGTAAAGATAGTTCCGTGTAACCCAACATGTCAACTGTAAAGATAGTTTCATGTAACCCACCACGTCAACTGTATTAATGGTGAATATGCGATATGCTTTTCACATTCACAATGGACGCAATAATAATTTTTAATTTATTCGTATATGTCGAACGCGGTCCAGCCTCAAGGAATCTCTCAAGACCCCACCTTTGATGGACCTGCACCAATCAAACACAACTTGCAGCGCCCGCTCTGTGGCTTGGATTGGCCGTCCGATGCTTGAGGCGGCGTACGGAAGAGCAGAGGTACACAACAATAAGTTTATACTAACGTGAGAAGCAAAGAATGACCAAAGAGAAACTTGTACTGAAATTTATTATTTTATACGGACTCAATGGGGGTCATCTGGGAAGATTGTGATTAGGTTGGAGTCATCTGGACAACAACATCTGAATTCAAGGTCACAAAATGTCTTGTATTCTCACCAATTTCCTCGATCCTTCTTGCCCCCTCCTTTTTAAAATTGTTCTTCCAACTGATTATGCACAAAAATATGAGGGCCTTTCTACTTTGTTCACCGTTGTTTGGTTTCAATGAAGGGCTCATATATTCACCGAGGGAAATTCCAAATAAAAGCTTGAAATATTCTCATTTTTTCAAATAAAAGCTTAAAATTGTCATGTCAACCTCAAATAATGGCCTAATCTTGCTAGTTACCGATTGGTTAAGTATTTTCAACAAATCAAGGATATTTTTGTCCAAAATCAATTCTAATTTTAACTTATTTTTCTCTTTTTTTCCTTCTTTTCAATGAGGGCTTGGCTACCCTCACTAGCCATTGGGGAGGGCTTGCAAGCCCTCATCGGCCAAGGGCAAAGTGACCCTTGATTTGGTGAGGGTGGCCCTCGCGTGTGGCTTCTAAGGGTGGCCTTGCCCAGGGCGAGGGTTGCCTAGTCGAGGCAAGGTTGTCCCTTGCTAACTGTTGGTGAGGCAACACTTGCCTGGCTCTCTCCAAGCATCATCGGTGGCCACTGGCAAAGAAAAAGAAAAAGAAAATTAAAAAAAGAAAAAAAAGGAAAAAGGAAAGAAAAGAGGAAAAAAAATTCAAAAGAGATTAAGGATGATCAATAGGAAATGTGGGCCTTTGTTGAAATTAATATAACCACTTCATGTCTTTATTTGAAGGGAAAATGTCACAAATAGTCCCTATATTTTCACTCAATGTCTAATTTCGTCCCTGAACTTTCGATTGGCTCAATTTGGTCCCTGAACTATTGATAAAATGTCCGATTTAGTCCATGAACTTTCGAATGGCTCAATTTGGTCCCTAAACTATTAATAAAATGTCCGATCTAGTCCCGAACTTTCGATCGGTTCAAGTTGGTCCCCCGAACTCGATGAAATGTCCGATCTAGTCCTTCGTTACTATTTTTCTTTTCTTTTTTTCCCTTTTTTTCCCTTTTTTTCCTTTTTTTTTCCTTTTTTTTTTTTTTTTTTTTTTTTTTTTTCGCTTTCCCTCCGCCGGAGCGGCGGGGGCGTCGGCGAGGAGCCCCTCGCCGGCGTCCCCGCAAGCGGGCGAGTCCCTCGCCCGATCTTGCGAGGGAGCCCTCGCCAATGCGGCGAGGGGCCGTCCTCGCCGGCGTCGCAAGGGAGAGCCCGCCGGCGTCGGGCGAGGGCGAGGGCGAGGGCTCCCTCGCCGGCGTCCCGCAAGCGGGCGAGGGCTCTCCCTCGCGGATCGGCGAGGGGCCCTCCTCGCCGGCGTCGCGCGGGGCTCTCCCTCGCCCGGATCTGCGAGGGAGAGCCCCTCGCCCGCTTGCGAGGGACGCCGCGAGGGAGCCCTCGCCCTCGCCCTCGCCCCGACGCCGGCGAGGGGGTCTCCCGCGAGACGCCGGCGAGGACGGCCCCTCGCCCCGGATCTGCGAGGAGAGCCCCTCGCCCGCTTGCGGGACGCCGCGAGGACGGCCCCTCGCCCCGGATCGCAGGGAGAGCCCCTCGCCCTCGCCCTCGCCGCCGCCGGCGAGGGCTCTCCCTCGCAGACGCCGGCGAGGACGGCCCCTCGCCGTCTGCGGGAGCTCCTCGCAAGATCGGCGAGGGACTCGCCCGCTTGCGGGGCCGGCGAGGGGCTCCCTCGCCGGACGCCGGCCCCCCCGCTCCGGCGGAGAGGGAAAGCGAAAAAAAAAAGGAAGAAAAGGAAAAAAAGGAAAAAAAGGGAAAAAAAAGAAAAATAGTAACGAAGGACTAGATCGGACATTTCATCATAGTTCGGGGACCAACTTGGCCCGATCGAAAGTTCGGTGGACTAGATCGGACATTTTATTAATAGTTCGGGGACCAAAGTGAGCCATTCGAAAGTTTAGGGACTAGATCGGACATTTTATCGATAGTTCATGGACCAAATTGAGCCGATCGAAAGTTCAGGGGATGAAATTGGACATTGAGTGAAAATATAGGGACTATTTTTGTAATTTTCCCTTATTTGAAATAAAATCTATTTTAAACTCTTATTTGAGAAAGTAATGATATTTGAAGTATTTATTTGGAATATTCCTATCCACTATCATGTTCTAATGCTATATCTTTTTAATGCTGGTAAAACCCTTATTATGTGGAATCGCTCATAACAGGACACACGACATTACATTAGTCTATGGACAATGGACGATGACATCATTGATCTTAGAGTAACCATCGTTTATCGACCGAAACTTCAAATGTTTAATCCATGAAGACAAAAGGAGTGTTTTCCAGGAAGGAGATGGGGTGTCTTAATTAATAGTCGCATCGTCCATCGGGTATTTAGTGGCACCAAATAAAGGGTGTGCTCCTACATGCACGGCTTGTCGTGGGTTTGCTTTTGTGGCTAGCTTTCTTCCATTTCTTTTTTTAACGTCTTGAGATAGGGATGGCACGATCAAGAAAGTCCGACCATTTTCCCGAAAAGCAATGGACTAGAAATTGCCTCGGCACTATGGACATAAAAAGAGAGAGAGAGAGAGAAAAGAAAAGGACAATCAAAAAGAAAAAAAAAATACAGAAGTCGAAAAATGAACTCTCTATGATGGGTTGATTTTCTAGGCACCTTCCTAGACTTTTGCCTGGCAGATGCAACTTTATTTAGAACGGCATTATTGTTTGGACATCCATGGAGTGGTGTCGGCTGGCTACTCTGAACACGGCCCCGGTTGCCCCGGCGAAAGATCACCCCCATGATTTCAAGAGGACCGATAAGAATTCACTTGAAGATCACCTTATTAAACTAGCAAAGAGAACCGTTTGAAAGACTCAACATAGATTGATCTTTAAAGATAATCTCATCCACTAATCATAACCAGTTGAATTTTATCTCGATAGGCCACCAAAAGAGTAATTTATACATACCAATTCATATACACAAATTCGAGATTACTTAGATCACTCATTTTATCTACTTAATTACTTTTCGAGTTCTAGTTCTCTCTCTCCCCATACATGCATAGTCATAAATACATATATTGCCTTAAGTATCGGAGGGCCAATCCAGGTGCACAAGCCTGTGGCCTTGACCCATTTTTTGTGGTGCCAGTCAATTTCCCGGTGAGAGCTCCGTTCAAGTTTGCGATTCTCTTCTTTTTTTTTTTCCCCCAAAGTATTGATAGGTTGGTTCCAAAAAATGAATAACCCCCAACAACTCCCCGCACCTTCTCTCCTCGTGCACGACCATTTTGGCTACGAGCGCGTACCACCTCCACCTTATAAGGTATAAGGTACATGCTATACCACGTTTCTCCGCCGTCTGCCTACGCGCAATAATTGCAGAAGGAATAAAACGTGAACGGAGTTGGTCAAGTTTCTAACCATTAAAAAATAAAGGTGCGAAGAATATGCAACTCCTTTATTTATTTGTTTTTTTGCCTTTCCTTTGGACTGATCAAATGGATTCTTTTTCCCGCGTACTTAGCTCAGCTGACCTGGAAAGAAGACCCATTTGATTAGCCTGGATTCGGGCCATTGCTGATTAAGCCAATGACGTCAGATTTAGTAGGATCGTACACTTTTTGAGACATACATCGCACCATTCGGGATATGTCCGATCGGTTCTAGATTATGTTCGGACAATATCACCTTGAAAGTAATTCATATGCTATCTCGTGGAGTAAAGTTCCTAGATACGGGCCATTGCTTATGCGGGTGGACTAAGTTGATGACATTGTCGAATTTATGGGGATCATTTGTTTTCAAGATGTATGTGCTTGATCGCATTATTCGAGATTATGTTCGGGCAACATTACTTTTGAAAATAATTTTGTACGCTACCACATGAAGTAAAGATCCTTAACAAGCTACCATCTTTATAGTTGAATTAATTATTGTAATCACCCATTTTCTGATCAACCCAGAATGGTTAATGCGGCTTGTGGAATGCTTCTTCTCTCAACCAATGGCTTGTCCAAAATAAACCCCCAACTCCATTTGTTTATGAAAAAATGAATGATTTAGAAAAAATGATCACTTGTATTATTTATCAAAATAAGTAAATTAAAATTTTTATCATAATTCACGAAAATATTTAAATATAAAATATTATTAATATTGAAAATATTTTTAATTGATTAATTATATTCGATTTTATCAAAGTTCGTTTTTTTTAAAAAGTATTCTCTAGATTATTCATTTTTCATAAAATAAATGAATTGTAAAGTTAACAAATCATTCATTTTTGGGGTACACATCTACAGCGCATTCATCCAGTCAACTTCAGTCGCACTACACAGGTCATGATAGATAGATATTATGTACTGTGGTGTGAACAGGTTTAACTGATGGATTCAAGTCATGAGTCCTCACGGAATCGATTTGTCACATCAATATCACTACAACATGGCAGGAGGAGCACCACAGAGATCGATGTGAGGAGAAGGGAGAGAAAGCTAGGCGGGCTTGAAGAAGCTCACTTTAATGCCAGTGTCAATGACCACGTAAACCCCAGCAGCGATCAAGATCACGGACAGAACGATCCCGGAAACCCCCAAGCCCCAGTTCAGGTACCACATGAAGCTCTGCTTCTTGGGCTTCTTGATCTTCAGCCACATGAAGCACGGGTAGGCGAAGGTTATGGGCACCGCGACGCCCCCGATCAGGCCCGACAAGCTGCCCAGGAACGGGATCGCCACCGCCACGAAGAAGCACCCGTACGTGAACATGACCCGGAAAAGGGCACGGAGCCACCACGGGCACGGCCTGTTCATCCGCCCGGTGTACTTGGACTCCATGTTATCGAACATGGGCATCGCGTAGATCTGGAAGGAGCTGACGGCGTTCACGATGACGAACAGGCTCGTCAGGGCCAGGACCGCCTGCGACGTGTCGCGCCCGTGGAACTGGTAGATCGCCGTCAGCATGCCGCCGCTAGACGGTATCTGATACATGAATCTCCATCAGGACCAGCTGAACAAAAGCACGACCTAGGTTCACGCATAAATAACTACTACGCCAGAAAATCCTATCCAAAACAACCCTAAAATTCGAGCAAAACTCTGAAAGATAAAACTTATGAGAAGTAATAGACAGTTACTCCATGAACTGAGTACCTTGTGGCCGTAAGCCCAGTAACCTCCAATGGTGAGAGGGAAGAGGCACAGCGCGACGATGAGGTAGGCCACCTTCACTCCCCTCCACATCGGCACGTGCGACGGCTTCTTCTCATCCGACGGCATCGTCCCCTGCAACAACCACACGTGCTGAAGGTTCGAACATGATTTTCCTTAGGAAACATTTCCTTAAACCTGATGTCACGCCGCATGTTTCTATGCTGAAGTTCAGAATTTCCAGTGACACGGTACCAATTTTTCTCGTGCGGACCGTCGCAATTTCGAGTGCTAGGGCCTTAGTTCAAAGTCTCTTCGTGACTCCCCATCTCTTCATCTTTAGTCTAGACTCTCTAATCGGCTCGAATCAATGGAATTTTATGCAATTTGACAGAAGAAAAATACAAGTTTATCTAAGTATCGACCTTTTTCCACACGCTTAATTTTCCTCTCTAGTCATCCTCGTGAAAAACGGTCGACCTGACTGCCACTTACACTGCCTCCAAACCTATCATCTCCATGGTCATACAAGTAAATCAACGATTTGGAAGGAGAGAACGAGGAAAACGTGGCAGAGGATCAAATTCGTTCCACAAAAGCCAAAAGTGTAGTAATATTTACCGATAACCAGCAGATGCTAATAGCAATCGTGATCAAACCGATGAAGTGGCTTTGACACGTTATTCACAACAATCGGATTTTCGTCGTGACATAATCAAAAGCTCTATGCATGCATCAAAAGCTCTATGCATGCTCAAACACGTAAAATAATTATTTGTGAAATATTTTAAGGAAATGCGAATTCTCCTCTTTTTTTTATTTACTGGGAACCCACGCACAAATAGATGTACAATACAAAATGAATTTCACACAATTACTTTGATAGAATAATATAAATTATATATATATATATATATATATATATATATATATATATATATGTGTGTGTGTGTGTGTGTGTGTGTTGTTTCGTTTTTAATCCAAAGAAAGAGGATTTATATTAATAAAATAAAGGTCAAAGAAAGATCCAACCTAACTAGTACCGTGATACGATATGCCAACACATTATTTTTAAAAAATAGAGAATTTCAACATATTAAGACACGTTATATATTAAATGAATATTTTTATTTTTAATTAATTTGATTTGAATTCAGAAATAAATAAATAATAATAAAGAGTTTATAATGAATTTAAAATAATAATATTAATAAATCTATATATAGGAAATTTGAAAGATATATTCATATTTAATGCATACCCATATTTGGTAATATATTTTTAACTTTAATAAAAATTATCGATGAAGCTAATGACTAACAAAAAATTAGAATCGACTTATTTATATAAATCTATAATCTTCTATAATGATCAAAATTTATTATTATTTAATATTTAATTTTTTAATTTTTTGAAATCACTTTTTAGCCCTATTTATTTATATTTCTAACAAAAAAGCCCTGCAGCCCAATTTCCCCCCCCTTCTGCCCTCGATTTCTTCCCCTCGTTTCGTTCCCCCTATCACCCATCAAGGCCATCCCCCACACCTACCCCTCGCAATCAGAATCCCCATTTTAGTTTTTTATCTACTCTTCTTCTTACTAAAACCCTCCTCCACGGCCTCCTCTTCCTCGCACGATTCTCTTCATCTTGATCTCTGCTCTCTCTCGATCGCTTCATTGTAATCGCTTGTTGCCTCGCCTCCAACCCTTCCTCCTTTGGAGCCACAGCCTTACTTTCGATCCTCCATCGCGGCATCGCAATTGTGGCCCTCCTCCTTATAGTCGCAGCCGCGCCTCTGCTCCTTCGCCCTTGCCTTCACCTTCTATTGCATTCTTCAACAATTTTCTCTCCCTTCGCACTTGCAAACCCACCCCAAAAACCACCATCCTCTCGCAATTCTGGACACGCATGTCAGAGTGTGTCGGAAAGAGTTGACCGTGTGTCAATTTTCCGACACGTGTTGACCGAGTGTCCGAGCGTGTCAGATATGTGTTAAGGTGTTTGACATGACACGAAAGCTCCTAAAATGTGTTCATGCTTCATAGGATCCAACCTCTCCTTAGAGAGAGGGAACGAATAATTTTTATTTTATTTTTATATTTAAGGGTACTATTGAAAGAAGAACAAACTCGAAAATAGTGTGATGGAATATTCGATTTTTGTATACTATAAGACTCAGTTTTTCTTTTATCATACTTATTTCTTTTCTTTTCACAAAAATTAAACCATTAAAAAAAAGTACTTGACTCCTTATTTTCTATTTTACTTCTATTGTTTGTTTGGGTTTGTAACCAATGGAAAAGTAAGAGCGGTCGAATGATATGATTATACAAGAAGGCAGTAATTTATAAAAAAAAAAAAAAAAAAAACAAGAATAGCCTTAGCGCTAATCACGTAAGTGCTTAAGTATACTTACTAGCTATCTTTGAAATACACCTCTAACTAGATTTTCTTGAACTACGCATAGAACTATTCCTCTAAAGTATGCAAAAATGATGCATGCAATGATTTCTTATGTACCTGAATTTCAAGGGTGAGATTATGGCCGCGGAAGGCGAAAGCAATGATGCCGAAGGCATTCAGGACGCTGAAGATATAGGCCATGTTCGGCTCTTCCTTGATTGGATCGTACGACACTCCGTCAAGCCTCCCGTTGGTCACCGACACCAGCCACATGATGGTGCAGAAGCAGATGGCGGTGATGGAGCCGATCAGGGAGACGCCGGCGATGGAGTTCAAGTTCGGGAGCTGGGCTAGTATGACGGCAGCGCAGGTGAACACTAGGTACCACTCCACGCTCGTCAACGGCTTCGCCGCGCACCCCTCCCCGCACAGGATCTGGAAGAAGAGCTTGGAGGTCGAGCCGCCGACGATGATGAGCGCGACGCACGTGCCTCCCGACAGGTACATGATTGGGAACGCCGCAAAGATTTTCCCCATTTTGTCGCCTGTTGATTTGAGAAGTACAAAATGTTATATCAGACTCGTTCCACCGCCGATAGACATAGCAGACAAAATCAATCTCACGTTCGCCACATAAAAGATATGTAAATGAGCTTTAACATCTTTGGACGGTGTCCTAAAAATTATGGACAATAATTACTCTTTATCAACTGATGACATTGAACGGAAGAAAAACATAATGGTTTGTTTTAAATTTTGGTGTATTTTGTCAAAGCTTCTGTTTCAAGAAGAAAAATTATAGTAAAAAGAGCGGAAAAAAAAAAACATATTTTCCCATGTAATAGAGAGGCCTTTTTTTTTTTACCAAAAGTGGCGCTGAAGAGATGGAGGTATCTGCTGTAGCGCATGCCGGTCTCGGCGGACTCGTGAAGCTTCACCAGCACCCACAGCGTGTAGAGCTGCCATATGAATGCTATCGTCAAGCTTATGATCCCCCACGTCCTGCAACCATTAACATCAAGACTCAAGATTAACATCACGCCATGGGCTTTTGTCCTCTCAAACGAGAGATTTCTTCTTCGGGATCTCGCGATCGGGTGATGTCTTGGGCCGGCTTTTGTACATGCTACGTCGACTCTGGTTGCGCTCCAGGGCATGTCACCCATGGCAAGATTTTGGAACTCGGTACGTACGTCCGTTTTCAGTTCAGGACGACTTCTTGGGGATTAAGGTCGTCGCTTGTGGTGAGAGTTCAGTTGATGATTGTTATCCTTAAAAACGGGGAAAGCAGTAGAACAATTGCGAAAAATGCGAAAGTCTCTTACCAGCCAAGAATGGTGAAGGAGACAGGGAGCACGAGGGCCTGAATGCCGATCCCGGAGCAGAGTGTGTGGAAAGCCGCGTAGTAAGCGTTCCCATTCCTCGACTCCGTGATCGGAAGCCAAGCGTCCTGAGGGTCGAGCTTCGTCATCTGGATCGCCTTCCTTATCGGACTCCCCAAGGGCGTGAAGAAGCTCCGGTTCCTATTGTGTCCTCCTCCTCCTCCTCCTCCTCCTCCTCCTCCTCTAGGGTTGCTCCCTTGGTTGTTGTTATTATTATCCGACGTGGGCTCGAGCGTGATGAGCAGCGGGCTCCGCGACAGCGACGGCGAGTTGTACTGCATCTGCACTGGGGGGGCGGAAACGGGCGGCGCCGGCGCGACAGAATCGTCCCCTACTACCGCCTCCATTTTTCGCTCTCTTTCGCGCTTTTTGTCTGCCCCACTTCGCACGGTGTCTCTCGGAGTCTTGAGGGTCGATTTTATAGTCTTCTCGCGCATGACAACATGAGAGCCAGTGGCGTATTGGGCGATGGCGACGACCTTGGGTTTCAGTAGGCATCATTTGTTGACCGGCGCTTATGGAATCGAATTGACTGCTTTATACTTTTAGCTTTGAAATTTTCTCTTCCTGCCCTTTATAATGAGTCTTTAAATGCTTTGACAGAGGATATGTGGAAACGGGAAAACAATATCATTGATCGTGGATTTAATGGAGGGACTTTTTTAGTCACTTGAAACAGTAAATCGGTCACAATATCATATCTTTTACGTGTGTTCCGAGATTTACGATAATCGTGTAAGAAAAGTTCTCCCCTATTAGCAAACCCGATAAACAACCCATCAAATATTCCAACACGCTTTACTACTAACGCAACGAAGAAAGCTAACTATTGTGTATAAAATACAAGTAGCTTTCTAGATGGAGCAGTATTACTTAATTTCACTGTTTCTCGAAGTTTGATTAAAATACCATATAAATTTTTTATTCAGTCGTGATGAATCAAAGAGCCTCAGGTTGACAATCATCGGAACAGCGCGATTGTCGGGAAGGCTGCTGCAATTATCGATGCAAGTTTTCTTCTGTTTTATGGTATTTTAAGTTGCTTTTCTTGCTGTTGGCTGAAGCAAAGAAAAACTCGTATTTTCTTCCCATTTGATGGTTATCGATCTGAAAGTCTTAAAATCTTTGGCATCTTTCTTGAAAAATCTAGGGTTTCTGTTGAGTTTATGTTTATTTTGAGCAGCTTCAGGATCTGAACTGATCATTAAAGTCAACAACGTATCCGTGAGAGCATTTGCGAGCAGCCCGATTATTGGTAATCAGAAAGATCAGCCTCAACAACCAGAAGCTATACGACCAACCAATAGGGAGATATTCTATCAAGGGATTGGCGAAAAGTCATCTTTTAACAACCAGATTCACGAGCATCAGTAGCTTTTATGTGAATGAACATGACGCTGATGAAAAGCAAGAGCCAATACGATCGTATCGAAGCGACCCTCTTTGCTATCGTTTCGGAGATTCGTTCGCCCTTTAGTGTAGGTCTTCTGGCTTGCCTCCTTTGTCGTTCGCTGCATCTTGACCGTCACAAGCTAAGTTAATCTTGTTTTCCAAACATCACATCGCAACTTATCGGGTTTGTTACTTTTTTGCTCTTTACTAAATTTATCTAGTTCCAGTTCGACCTCGAGACTTGTCCTTGAATGCTCTGTCCCATGCCAGCAGGCCGCTTGCCTGTTGACGCGATTCAACGGCTTTTGATTTTCACGTAACATGATCACAATCGGATTACACTCACATGCGCATCCTTCTCAAAAGTAAAACCGACCATCGTGTTTGATGGGCGATTTTGCAGGTTTTCGCTCATGAATCTCATCATTTCAGATATTTTTCGATCTTTTTGAGCAACTTTTCCATGTTGCAACTACTGTGTTTGCTCTATGCACTGAATGACAGAGTGATTACCGAGTCTTGGTTCTATTTTATTCAGCAACCCCGTAATTATTCTTAAAGCTGTTTCCTCATGGTAAGTTCTAGAAAGTCTCTCGTTGATCAGTTGACTTCTGCGGCTTCCTTGGTCATTTAAAGGCATAATAAACTAGATGTACAATGACTAGAAAACCACAGCAAGGTGCTGGAACTTCGGCCGTGTGAACGTCATCAAAAGAATTGATCTGGTAGGTTTACTCACCAAATTTCATCTACTAGCTCAAGGGTGATGCCATTTGCAGAAAGACTAGATACATATGAAATGTCATTATGTATGCTTTAGCTATAATATAAGTTTCGCAGTTAGAAAGCTGCTAAGCCCATCGAAAGTCTTTCACACCGAATTCGAAGTTGGTTTGCCCTGGAAAAAAGAGCTATTGAATCAGTAAGTTGGAGATTACTTCTATCTGATCAACCGCAAAAAATGTAACGAAAATCCTTCGAATCGGCTTGGGACCAGGAGTCACATGTTTCTCAGCTCCTAACCCTTTTCCATCCATCATTCACAGGCTTCACATTGCATAGATGCCGTGGTCGACCGACCACTTCGATATCGACCCGATGCTTTTGTTCTTTCTTTTATTTTTCTACTGATCCATCGATTTGGATGGCTAGGATTGGACGCCTGAACATAGAGGAAAGGAGGTGGAGGGTCCAGTCTGATTTTAAAAAACTCCACGCTTCTCGAAAGGCTTTGAAAAAACCTGCGATTCCCGGCTTATTGGACCGAGGAAAAAGCAGGCAACTTCCTGATCGATGACATCAATGCCGTGCAGGGAGAGAGAGTCGCAGGACAGACTGAGAAGTCAACACAGTTTTGGTTTGAAT
Source organism: Eucalyptus cladocalyx (assembly GCA_017140615.1). Lineage (NCBI taxonomy): Eukaryota > Viridiplantae > Streptophyta > Magnoliopsida > Myrtales > Myrtaceae > Eucalyptus > Eucalyptus cladocalyx. The sequence goes on from CM029521.1 coordinate 16,884,118, forward strand.
GGGAAATGTGGTTGCGCGTTTGGTCAAACGACATCACATTCCACTTCTACGCGTTCTCATGTCTTCTAGAATGGGGATGATGACCTGAGGGTCACCCCTTCTCTTAGATTAGATAAAGCACTAGTTTTGAACATTAAATTGCTCCTTTTTTTTCGTTTGGAGAGTAACTTTGGGGTCATGTCATGGCAAACGCAGACTTTTTAGAAAACGGGGTATGAAGAAAATTTCAATTTCTTTTTGGGAGGGGGGCTCGCAAACCAAGAAGTACGAAGAATTCGAAACCAAATGAAGCTCCGGCCATCTGTCAGATGCAAAAGAAGAAGAAAGAATGCATCTTATAAGCTTTCCATCCGTCTCTAGAGGGAACCTTATCATATGAATGTGGTTGGGGTTCCATGTATATTATAATTATTAATTGAGTTAAAGGTCTGGATACTTCACCAATGGTCTTTTTCGATTCTCATAAAGAAATTGGAAATGTGGAGCATTTGACAAAATACAAGACCATATTCACAATTTCTAGCCAAAAAAATAAAATAAATAACAAGACCATATTCATAAAGAATAGTAATAAAATCACTCCAACAAATCCTGTAAGGCTGTCTTTGAGAGTCCCAATTTGAATTCGAATAGGATAATAAATTATTTTACTTGGTATTTTGTGACGTTTTATTACATCAGTCATATGTTAAACTTACTAATTATCTAAAGAAAGAATACCACCTATTACACATTTTCCTATTCGGTGCATTAGAAGTCTTTAAATTTATCATAACATTGCGATTGAGTCCTAAAACTTTCAAAAAGTATAATAAAGTCCAAAATCAATTTGGCTTATTAAATTTAGGAAACTAAGTATTGAAGTTGACCTATTTTATCACGAAAGTATAATTGAGTCTTAAAGTTTTCAAAAAGTGCAATAAACAAAAGGATTTCATTGAACAAACTTAACAAAATTTATGACTTGATTGCACTTTTAAAAAGTTTTAGGATTCAGTTACACTTTCTAATAAATTTTGGAACTTAATTGTATTTTTTGAAAGTTTTAAAATTCAATTGTACTTTTGTGATAAGTTTTAGGACTTCCAATGTATTTATCCAAAAAAACTAAAAAAATCACAATTCAAAGGTGTTATGTCAATATACTTTCTCATCTTTGAAATGGGAAAAATAGAGAATCAACTCATGACTTTATGGAGACCACGTCAACAAAGTATAATTCATACATCTTAATTAAAAATAGGAAAGCATATCAGAAGCCTTAAAACTTATTCAGGAAGTATGATCGAGTTCTAAAAATGCTAAATAATATAATAAAATGTTAAAATTTGCCAAATTGATGCAATGGAATTCCTCCATCAACTCAATTTTATTTGGCTAACTAAAAAGGCTGTAAAAACATAAGCTCCTCAAGAGGTAAGGTAGCCTTTTTACGATTCAATTCCTCTTCATAAAAAGAATATTTTCTCTTAATATATTGGGAATATGATACATTAGGTTTGGAAAAGAGTAGGAATATAGGAATACGATAAAAATTTTAAAACATTGAAAATTCATTCAAGAGGCCAAATCACTAAGAAAATTGTTCAAAAAATCCTAAACTTATTACACTTTTGTTAATTCAGTCATAAATCTTTCAATTTTGTTGATTCAATCCTAAACCATTTCACTTTTTGCTAATTGAGTTTATCTGATCAATTTAAGTCAAAATTTGTTGACATGGACTCTAGTTGTTCTAAATGGCATGGCCTAGTGCAGACAATTTTTAATAATATCTCAATTTTTTATTAATTGTTTTTTTCCCTTCGTTTTCCTTTTTCTTCAATTGAGGCCAATGAGGGTCCTCAAGCCCTCGTTGTAATTTTGTCAGCCATAGGCAAGGGTCACGCGGCCCTCACCTAGCCTAGTCCACATTTAGGTGGGGCCAATCTCATTAGTCGAGGGCGAAGGTGGGCTCACTCATTGCCGCGATGGTTTTACGGGGAGGCCAGCTTCACCATGGCCTTGCCTATTGTTGTAGTTGTGATGGCTTTGCCTAGATCTAGGTAAGGGTCGGGCAATCCTCATGAGAGGAAAAAGAAAAAAATAAAAAAAACAATAAAAAAATCAAAGAAATATTGAAATATTATTAAAAATTATTTATATTAGGGCCGACCGTACCACGTAAGATGCCTAGCGTCCATGTCAATTAATTCTAGCCAAATTGGTCCGATGGATTCAATTAGCAAAATGTTGAAAGGTTTATGATTGAGTCAGTAAAAATGTAATATGTTTAAGACTTTTGGACAATTTTCCCCAAATCACCCATTGATTATTTACAATCCATTCATCTAATATTATATGGAATTATATGGTCCAAAATACTACCTAATGATCTTGACGTCTTCGTAAAAGCCCTCCTACCCCATTGGAAAACACTGTTCATTGGATGCAAGTTTACATACTCTTCCAATTTTGAATCACCTATATATAATCACGAGGGCCGTCAAACGAGTGGGCTGAGTTGAGTTTGGGTCGGATTGAAAATGGTTCAACTCATATTAATCCATTTAACTCGTTTTGACTCACTTTTATATAATGTAAATTTAATGACTCATATCGGCTCCAATTTGTAATTGACCTAGCCCATATCATCAAAACACATTAATATTTTAAGAAAATCATTTTTCAAGAAAATAACCATGTTTTTCAATATATGGCTAAAACTTGAAAGTAAACTAGAAGATATTTTTTGTTGATTGGTAAGGAAAATCTTTTACTCATGCACCCCTTTCAACAAAATTTTTATTATTTTTATTATATTATTTTTTATTATTTTTTTCCCTTTTATTTTTCTTCCTCATTGGTTAGTTGTTGGTCATAGGAGAGCTCAAGCCTCGTTAGATCCGACAACCTAGATGAGGCTTGAGCCTTGCTCAAGGCCGCCAAACGTCGGCAAAGCTTTGGTGACCTCGGGTGAGGCTTGAGTGTTGCCTAGGTCGCTGGATTGGGTGAGGCTCAAGCTCGTCGGTGTTAGGCTAGCTCGGCTTCACCTAATTAGGCGAGGTGGAGCCTTGCCATCGGCCGACGAGGCTTGACCTCATCAAAATTTGGCGAGCTTGAGCCTCGCCAACCTATGGCGAGGCTCGAGCTCGGCTATAGTAGGTCACTAGTCGCCGCTGTGGCTGATAGCTAGCTAATGAAGAAGAAAAAGAAAGAGAAAGAAAAGGAAACTGAAAAGTAATACATCTAAGTTAAGTTATTAATGGGTCATAAATGGATTTAGGATAGACCCATTTATAACCCATTTTTCAATTGGGCTCTAACACATTTCAAATCCATATTAAAGCTTCAACTAACCAATTTTCTACCTAGTCCATTAAATGCAAGTTATAATATAGGTAATATGCAAGTTATAATATAGGTAATTGACCCATTTTGCAACCCTTACGAGAGATCAATCTCGAAAAAAAATAAATTAGGATTTTAACCTGTAAGATCACACAAATGTAACAATTTATGAGGATCAAGTGTGACATCTTGATTTTTTGAATCGATCTGGTTAGAGAGTTGAGTAATGATAATTGGATTATTTTAATTGGTACTATTTAGGAAATGTGTCAATTATAGGTTTTTCGGAACAACAATACTTGGCCCATATATTAGTAGAGAAATTTTTGTGCTAATTAGATGAACTGTAATTATAGTTCTCGATCTCTTGTGTTCAATGACCGAGAAAAAATTAGACATGACTAGTATCATTTCCCCCATTGACCGACACACACACACACACACACACACACACACACTCTCTCTCTCTCTCTCTCTCTCTCAACTAGTACCATTTCCCACATTGACTAACCTCTCTCTCTCTCTCTCTCTCTCTCTCTCTCTCTCTTCTCTCCCATCTGCCCTATTCTTTCTCTCTTTCTATCTTTCCTTTGCCATTTGGCGAAGTGGCCATGCCACTTGTCCACTCCCTTTCGCCAGTTGGTGCCGCTCACCCATGTGAGCAATGAGATTTCATGCAAGAGATGTGTAGAAGAAGGAAGATCACTCCTTCATCCCTTTCTTTAGTAGCTCCCTCTCTCTCTCCCTCTCTCTCTCTCTCTCACCCTCCTAAGTTGAATACCTCCCTCCTTCTTTCTCTTCCATTTTCTTTTGAAATTTCAAGGTTATCCTCAAGGAAGGAAGCTCTCTCTCTCTCTCTCCCTCCCTCTCCTAAGCTGAACACCTCCCTCTTATCCTCAAGGAAGGAAGGTCCAAATTTTAAGGGAAGCAAAGCAAAGGCAAGGAGAAATGGCTCTCTTCTACTCTTCTTGATCCTCTTGAGGCTTGATTTTTGCTAGAATAGGAGTTGTTTTGTGTTGCTTCTTACTTGCATGTCCTTGTTAGATTGAGTAGATGTAGAGAATGTGAATTGGTGGCCCAGTTAAGCTGTGATTTCGAAATTTTGCGGAAGCAAAGCATTGCATGTGGTTTTTGTGGCTTATATGGCCTTGCATGTGAGTTTCGTGTATTCGTTTGGCCCTTACGTAAGAATTGGTTGATTATAATTGAAGATAGATGTTGCATGATGTGGCTTAGGAGTTGTGTTTTTGAGCAATGAACTCGTGTGGCGCAAGCTTTGCATCTGTTTGTGTACTGTAGTTTGGGCTTTCGGAATTGGAATTGTTGGACCTTATTTGTTTATTAATTTTGTGGAGTTTGTCATGATTCAAATTTGATGAGACTTTTTTCATGAAAGTTGTGCAAGATATCTTGATATACAACATACTGTAATTGTAGAGTTTTCTGAGGTAATATGTTTGGTACGAAAGTCTAGTCATTTACTATGTCTAATCTGCATGGTGAAGTAGGAACAATGACCCTTTTATTCCTGAATTTTCATAAAATTTTCCCCATTGATTTTGGATTTTTTTTCCTTCATCAAAGTTGTAGAGGACAATCTTATTTATAACATATCCAAATTTTAAAATGTTTGGACACATTTTAGGCTGTGAAATGAGTATATTTTGAAGATCGGTTGCTTTATTCTAGTGAACTAGATTCTTCTTTATTTGGTGCGAATTACTGCTCCTTATACATAATGTTTCGACTTAGTTCTCTTCATGAAGAATGTTATTTAAGGTCTTTTCTACAACATACTAAATTTTTATAATTTTTCAAGCTCATTTGATAAAGTAATGGCTTTGATTTCGAAGATTGCGCAAAACTATTTTGTTTTGCCTATTCTTGTGAGTTCACGAATTTCTGTTTGGAGGTGATTGAATCTTGGTGTGTGGTCTACTAGAGATAGCAATTACACTCATTAAGCTATCTCATGGTAAAGGTTTGGCTTTAATTTAAATGCCATTTGTTTGGAGGTGATTGAAATTGGAGATAGCAATTACACTCATTAAGCTATCTCATGGTAAAGGTTTGGCTTTAATTTAAATGCCATTTGTCTGTGAAATTGAGATGATTGCATGAGCACCTATTCTGGAATTTTATATTTGTACACAGCTTGGGAGTAATAATGAGGCATCAAATTGTTTGCAATGGCATAGTATCTTCCTAATGAAAGGTGTGCTGAATGGGATGTGGTTTATGGTATGTGATTCTCATGTCATTGCATGAGTGTGATATGCTTGTGGTGCTTAAGAAAGTTTGCTACTCTGTGATGTTCAAGGATTACAAACCTTGGATGCGCGATCCCCTCAAGGCCAGCAAACCTTGGATGCCCAACGATGGCCAGGATTGGATGTCGGAGGAGAATGCCTTGGCTAGCAAATCAAGATGCCTCGGGTTGTACTAGGGATGCTTGCGATTAGAGAGAATCATGAAAGTCTTGGCTAGCAAACCAAGAACTTGACGATGGTTAGGATTGGATGCCGGAAGAGAATGCCTTGGCTAGCAAACCAAGATGCCTCGAGTGGTAGTACAAGAATGCCTGCGGCTAGCAAACCGCAGAAGTTCGGACAACAAATCGGAAGTGATTTGCACGGGCCGATTGGCAACCTGATTGAACTATGAGATGGGGGTGGACTTGAATAATGCAATGTGATTGAGAAATGAAATGTGTGATGCATCAAATGCACATTGGTTTGTACTTGTGAATGTGGATATTGCCATTGAGGTGTGCGATACATTAAATGCATGTTGGCATTATGCACGTGACTAGGGATGTTACATCCGAAGTGTGATGTGTGCTCATGTGCTGGTTGTTATGATGCTAGATGTGTCCGAGGAATTGAGTGTTGATTGGATTGATTGGTTTATGAGATAGTTATTTCTCTTGCTGAGTGATAGCTCACTCTTGTTTTAACATATTGATAGTCATGCCTCCTATTCCTACATCCCGCATTTCCCAATATAGTGGGATGTAACACTTTAGATCTGGTTATTTTGGGTGTGGTTGTTATGAGATACACGGTGGAGCTTTTAGGTGGACCTAGGTGTGCTAGGTAGTCTTCTATCGTACCGTTTCATTGCCATCTATATTATGGTAGATGGGAATCTTGAAGGATCGATTCTATACCCCGATGACCACAATGGTGGCGATGGAGACGATAAAGTGGAGTAGAAGCTAGATGTGATGTAGCGTGAAGGGGAGATGCTTTAGGTTTTACACGGTCGTAACTATTTTGGGCATAGGATCGTGTGATTAGGTGGTATGGACGGATGGACAATCGTGAGAATATCCGCTAGGAAGTGGCGTTAGGGAGATGAGTACCTTTTTGATTTCTCCCGGTTTATGTCATTTCCTTTGCTATGAATTCCATCACCTGATGTATATAAGTATGATAAGAAATGAAAGTATGATTCCCCCTTGTTGTCAGCGTTCTTAGATCCGCGTATGCATAATCCATGTTATAAATGCTCAAATTAATTCATAGGAGGGGGATTTCGAAGAATGAAATTCAAGAGAGGTAGGCAAGGTTGGAAGGAAGAAGAAGGCTTTTCAGCCTGAAGAAGGGAAGAGGGAAGACAATATCCGATCCCCTTTTTGTAGCCTAGAAATGGATGAGGAGCGCTCTCGGGAAAGCAACTGTCCTTACTAAACTATGCGCTCATCTCTCTCGCCAACCCGAAAAAAGTTAGGGGGAAATTCCCACAAGGCTCCATATCCCCTTTTCAATAAAGCACACTTTGGCGGGCACCTATCCCTCCATCAAAGCGGATGGCCGAGACCCTCCCGATTATGTAGCTTGGCCCCTCGTTATCAAGAACTTGAAAGAGGGAAGCGTGCGCTTTCTCGATGTCCGATTTTCGAAGAAGAGCCCAGACGATGGGGCGGCAAAAGGGGACGAATACGCCTTCGAAGGGGGACAGCCGGCCTCGGATAAAAGGAATTCGGTAAGCATATAGGCTCTCTATTCTATTTGAAGCCCAGTGAGCACTTTCGGATGTCGATCGAATCAAATAGGAAGGCGTGAGGTCAAGAGAAGCATGTACCCAAGCTAGCATCTCTACGCCGATGGGATCCGCCCCTTCCTACCGTGGTGAAGAAGGATTGAGAAGGCTATGTGTTAAGCATAGTGACCCATTTAATAGTTAGCAGCAATTGTCTTTCGGTTGGCTCCTTAGAATGAAAGACGATTAGTTAGACGCAGCAAAAATGGCCCTTTTAGATTCAATCAACGCAGGAAGTATGCAGAGAGATTATCATACCCGGGCCCATAGAGGTTAGCTCCCTTCTATATCTATATACGAAACCCCCAGTGGATAGCAAACAAAGATGCCATACTAAGAAAGCGCCGCCAATCAATGACCGATGTAAATCGGCCTTGCCGGCGGGAATGTTCATAATCGCTTCCGGATAGAGGAAGTAGCAATAGGGTGGATGATCCCCGATTCCATCTAACCGCTCTCTGGACTCGGAGTTTTGAAGTCTTGGTTAGCTCCAGACTGCTGAAACATTTCATACCATCCTACTCCTCATTTAGTGTTCGATTATCCTTCCTCTCTCCTTCATGTGGGATGAGTTGCATATGAACTCTACTATTGTTTTATAATAGTAGTACCTTATGTTTCGAAGTTAACGACTCTCTAGTTTGACTATTTCTACTTTTATGGCGGGAGTGAGCTACTTATCCGGTGCTATTTTGAGTTACTTTCTTTTCCGTGGCACTTACTTATTTCGAATTTGAAGATGCGTCTTCTTCCTTCTCGAGATGGCCAGCATGTGGTCAAGGATGCTTTATATGAATATCGTGGGTGCTTTGTCGCATATCCTTATTTTATGATGCCTCTTTTCGGCGGTCCCCCTCGGTCTCCGTAAGGTTGGACGTTTTCCTCTTTTCTCCCGAAGTAGCGATTCTTGATCTCTTTTCTCTTGGTTGAGCTCTCCTGGGATATCATCTTGAGTGAACGGGCTTAGGTATAGCCGCCTAAGGAACCAAGGAGGACGGACCTTTCTTTGTAAGCGAGGACGATGGGTACCCTTAGATATCAATCAACCTAGTTAACTAAGAGGTGCGTAGCGCTTTGAACAGGAGATAACTTTCAGAAAAATGTGATGTTGGTGGATCGGGATCCATTTCCTGATACCATGCCGGTGAACATGTTGACTCCGAAGTTCAAATTGGTATTGGACACGTCATCTGAAGAGCCGCAAAAGGCTAGTGCTCGTAAAAGATTGAGCAAGTCCAAGGAGCCAATACATGGATCTCCTGATAGTCTAGTACTTTGTGCTCGCTGCCTCGCTGAATTACAAGGGAGTGTACGGAGCCAACAGATGATGAAGACTAAAGCGAGGGATATGATAGATAATTAGGTTTAAGCCTTTCAATCGCTATCAATGCCAGGAGGCAGATCAAGATTCATGGGAACGAGAACCTTTTCCGATCTCAGCATCCAGATGTGAAAGCGAGAACTAGCGCTTAAGGTGCGCGGCGGTCATTAATTCCTCAAAAGGAATTGAATCATCCGGATGCTACAAATCGTCGTTATAGAATTCTCTCGCTAATCTTATCTTTTTTTTTTTCTCTTGATTGAAGACGAAGCAATAGCCTTTTTACCTCTTAAGGTAGCGAGTGCACTACTAGGTAATGCTAATTAAATCAATTACCATTCTATGGGATAGATGCCTTCCGATCGTCGATACAATACACGACTTTATCTATGCAATTAGTTTAATACTAAATATAACTAAACCTTCTTTATAAGTATGATAGGGGTCACAAATGGAGAAAGTTTGATCTCGCCCGACGACAAACCTTATCAACCTGTTTTTTCTCCTATGAGCTAGCCTGATTGGCACGCTATGCACGCTTACCATGCTAAGTACTATAAGATGACTCTCTTAATGGCCCAAGGGTTCACTAAGATTTCTTAAAAGAAGGGCTACGCGCGAAAGCAAGACTTGCACACCGAACGGGCAATCAAGACATTCATTCACACCGCCATCAGACATTCCAAAGACAGACATGCACACGAAAGTCACCCGCAAGAGACCCGCTATGCCTAACCCTTAGCTACCCACTCATTTCGTCTAATTCGCCTATGGGTGATAGAGACTTGACTTAGTAGAACATTTGTAGCATTTGTCATGAAGGAAGATTTTTCTTCTAGAGACAGCAGACGATTCAATCTGTTGACTTCACTCTAGTTTGAGGAAAGTCACGAAAATGGGCATCCTTCCTTCTTCGTTCGAATGCTTCTTTGTTCTTCGTATTTGATGCTTTGTTAAAATCACCGCTTATCGGTGTGCGTTCTATTTTGAATATAAGGAAATTTGGGTGGGATTGATCCTTTCTATTCTAGTACTAGTATAGAGTAGCCTTCCCGACAACAAATAAAGTATCTTGCTAGGAATCTCTATCAATTCCGAACTAAATCAAGCCAAATGAAACTTGAAACAAAAGCAATCGCAGCTTTTTCAACCTCCCGGGGGAAGTCGGGAAGTAAGGTAAATAGCCTTTCTTCTTTTTGAGCTAGCATTATTCCTAACTTCTTCTTCTACCGCGAGTGCCCCATAGCCTCGGAGATAGCACGGTCGTTATCGCCTTTCCCCGGTTCCGGGTGTGCTTTCTCTATTAATAAAGAGATTTCCTGGTCTTCACTCCTTTCGACTAACAATTCCAACAACAAAGGTTATTCCGACTAACATTGGGCTAGCTGAACCAAAAAGACTTGATTGTCCCTTTCCTTGGCCTGGGGGGAACTTGAATATTAATATCTTTCTCTTGAACCAAAACCAAGGTCAACCTCACCACGGAAAGAAAAAGAAGAAGCCCCACCTACCGACTCTAGAACAACGGAAACAACGAGATAAGCCTTTCCTAACCCCCGAAACAGAAACCATTTGAACCAGAGCTGAAACAATTGATGAATTACCCGAGGCTATCCAGCCGGTTTCGCTTAACCGCTTACATGGCAAGGAAGAGATGCGCCATTCGCCGTAGAAAGAGAGAAAGCTCGTGGAGTAATACAACAATAAATGTTGTTCCTCAATTGATTCCTAAGAGGATTGGAAAATCTTTTTTTGCTGCTTAAGACACATGAGAGATTTCTATCGACCAAGCCGAAAGACAGACTGACGAACTAAACCAAAGCACCTCTCCTCGGGTGGGTCAAAGAACTACCTTGCCAATATCAAAGATAGCCTATTCTTCTTCCCCCTTCCGAAATGAAAGTGCCGAGCATATTCTCAAGCAAAGGATGTGGTCTCATCATTGGTAAGTCTCATCCCTCGGGTACGAAAGAACTAGGCTATGATTCGATGATTCTTGCCTTGTGGCCACTAGAGTTTTGGCTTTCTCCTTTCCATCCAGCGAGCTGTCTAGTCGCCGAGTTCTTTCAGTCCAAGACTAGTAGCCATACCGACAAGAGATTCAGCGCCGCGCTTACGCTTTCTCCTAAAACCCCTACTCAACCACCAAGAGCGGAAACAAAAGAGAGAAGAGCGGGCACTCTTTGGTCTCAATCCTTTCTCGGCCTAAGGGGCCACTTCTTTCCTACAATCCAAATGAAAAGCATGAGGTACAATCTATCAAGGACGCGCCCCAACGTGCCAACAAATGGGCGCTAGAAGGGTCGATCCGGAATGACCTTCTTATGAACTGGAAAGCTGCTCTTTCGAAGGGATACTCTCCCACACTCGCCGAGGGGAAATGCGAAGAAGGCACCGAACCACGGTGGGACGCTTCCTAGGTACAAAAGATGGGAACCCGCCTTTTGAGTCTTAGAGGCTTCATTGAGAAGTGAAGTTCTTTTCAATCCCGCATTGGCTAAGCATTCCATAAGGCCTCCCGAAGAACGACTTTTTTTCTTCCGAAGAGCTACTCTTTCTCGAGTGATCCGGACCCCCAATGGGAGTTGAGGCGGCGAGAGAGAAGGGGAGAAAGATAGGGAGAAGCTCAAGTTTCACCTGAATCCATGAAAAGAATAATGGAAGGAAGATCAATTGAACAAGATATCTCCTCCCAGGGATGGCTTATCAAACTAAGGCTACTATTGACCTTACCCGAATGCCGCGGGCAAGCTCTTTCATCGACCCTTTACCTAGCCCAGTGAGATGCCCAAGATCAAAGAAGAAAGCACTACTTCATGGGAAGTTGCCAAAAGTAAGTCCGATGGTCTCCCCACGGAGCGTACATGCGCGGATTCACTCGTAAAGCCTCATTCATCTCTTACCCGAAAAGGCCTCTCTTTGCCGATGGACATACGAGAGGGCATAAAAGAATGCACTATGCTCGTATATGTATTGAGGTTGATGCATATAAGGGGTTGCGGGTTTTTTTCTACCAATTAGGGCTCTCCCGATGGTCTACAGGGTTCATAACCACTCCTCTTACTACAGGACGCTTACCTAGCTAACATTTCGATCCGGCTCGACCCAACTTTTTCTGGTTCACCTCAACATTCCCCACTTGTCCGACTGTTGTTGAATAGTTTTTGGATATCAAACGGACCTCCCCAGAAGGTAATTTTAATGTGGCCAATTTCCCCTCTTTTGCAATCAATTTCGCTACAAAGACCCGCTTTTGCTCTAGCTAATTGTCCACCCTTTCCAAGTGTGATTTCTATGTTATGTATGGCTGTGCCTAAGGGCATATCGGTTGAAGTAGATCCTTCTTTTTGATCAATCAAAACCCCTTCCCAAACCGTACAAGCTTCTTCCAAAGCATACGGCTTTTCGGATGTAAATGATGATATCTATACGAGATGGATCTTATATATATATCGTATAATGAAGTACTCCATGAGTGGATATATAGGAATCCAAATCTGCCGAATCACTCATGTTATGATCTTCTACATCCTAGGTCTTCTCGTTCCGTCATCTGGCTTATGTTCTTCAAGTAGCATTTAGACCGAATGACTCTATGAAATTACGTCGATACTTCCACATATTACAGGTAACGTAGGAGACATCTCTATTTTTTCCCCGGGGAATCTTTCGAATTACCATCGCTTAGCTTTCAATTCGCCTCGACCATCAAATGAAATGTGAATAACCCGTCCTCCTCTCTTTGAAACAAGGGGTCTTTGGTTTTGTCGGTGCTTGAAACAATTTTGTCTTCTCCATATTACTATATCTCTAGAGTCAATAATTTTATATGAGGAACTACTGAACTCAATCACTTGCTGCCGTTACTCTTCAGTTTTCTGTTGAGGTCTATCCTATAGAGGTACTCAAATTGGATCAGTGATCAATTTCTAGGTTTCGTCGTAAACCTAATTGTTTACTTCCAATTACGTAAATTAATAGTTCAAACCGCACTCAAAGGTAGGGCATTTCCCATTTTTATAGGAACTTCCGTACCAGAAACAATGGTATCTCCAATTATAGCCCCTCTAGGATGTAAAATATATCTCTTCTCACCATCCCCATAGTGTATGAGACAAATGGATGCATTTCGATTATGGTCGTATTCTATGCTTACGATTCTACCATATATGTCTTTTTCATTCCGTTGAAAATCGATTTTACGGTATAGACGCTTATGACCTCCCCTCTATGCCCCGCGGTAATGATTCCTCTAGCATTACGACCTTTACTACAACGATGCTGTCCATAGATCAAATTATTTCGTGTATTGGATTTCACTTGACTGTCTACGGCTCCATTGCGTGTGCTCGGGGTAGAAGTTTTGTATAAATGTATTGCCATGCTATTAATATTAAGTATTTTGATTTAAGTTCTTTTCTTTCAAAGAGGTGGAATAGAATAACCCGGTTGAAGCGTAATGATCATACGTCTGTAATGCATTGTATGTCCTAGAATAAGTCCCATTCTTCTACCCTTTCCCGGGAGTCGATGACTATTCATAGCTTTTACCTTGACACCAAAGAAGAGTTCGACCCAATGCTTTATTTTTGTCCTAGTTGATCCTGATTCGACATTAAAAGTATATTGATTTTTCCCCAATAACCGAATACTTTTGTCTGTAAATACTGTAGTAGGCGGTTCGTATCTTTCTATGACCCTCAATAAATAAGTAGGAGGATAGGCAGAGCAAGAGCTCTTGAAGTCTACCCGGGCGCGCTTCTTCATTCATCCATTTAGGCCCGACTAGGAACACGTGGATCTAGGGAACCCGGCTCGGGAACAGCTTCTTACTAGTAGGGGCTAATCACGTCGATAAGAGAGTCCAATCTCGAAATAGAGCTTAGTCTCTCCATAGACTAGTAGAAGGCGTAAGTGTTGACTTAATCCAATAGAGTAAGAACACCTTTCTATCTAAAAGAAATGGTGCTCAATGAAAGGATCCAGATTCCACACTATGCTGTCTCGTGGGCCGGGGGAGAGAGCGCTTTCGCGAAGCCTGGGCGTTTAGTGTTCTTATTGGAGGAACCATAGACGAAAGAGAATGGAAAGGGCCTTCAAAAAAGAGCGAGGGGGCAACCAACGTCTCTATGTTGCTCGTGAACCGCCAAGTACCCGTCTCGCAACAAGATGCGGCGCAAAAGGATCGGTCCTTCACTTGCCGATCGTTCGCGATTCGAACTCGCTCTCTTGCCACGCCTTTCACTCACTCGCTTGAGTCGGACTCCATCACTCTTTTAGAGGATCATTCGTTCTTCACTCTCTTGCTATTACCCGCAAAGTGAGCGCAAAGAAGCAAGGTGCATATTATCATATAGAAAGAAGCGTAGCGAATCACATAGAGTTGCCCCTACCGCGCGCGCGGATAGATAGGGCGGGCGAAGCGCGAAGGGGATGGATTTCTGAGCGGTTGAAAGAGTCGGTCTTGAAAACCGAAGTATTGATAGGAATACTGGGGGTTCGAATCCCTCTCCATCCGCGAAGTCATAAGTTCTCTCTTGCGTTATCTAGAGATAAGATGAGAAGGCATTGGATCGACTCGACTGAATAGATGGAATTGGTAGTTTGTCTTATGATTTAGTTAGGACTTTGTCTCCCTTTCATGAAACCTTCTTTCTTTATGTCAAAGACCGAAAGCTGGAAACATCGTTCTTTTCTTATGAGGTCGTGTACAACAATCAACACCGCACAAGCCTAGCCGGGCCTACCTCCATCCCTAGAGGAGCCGTATGAGGCGGAAGCTCCACGTACGGTTTTGAAGCCGAGCCTTTCCAGAATGGGGCTTAGGGACCGATATGATGATTGGTTTAGGTAGGGCGGCCAGCCTACTACGGAACCGTAGGGATTAGTGCGTGAGATCGCGATCCACAACCGACGCATGGGACTCACCCTTGACTTGGGAATGCAGAGGGAAAGATAGCATGTCACAAGAGTGAGGCGAGATTTGGAACCCTCTTTGCGAGAGGGACGCCTCGCGAGTCGGGCTTCTAGAGATGAGGCCTTTTGGCGAAGCCAAGTCAATTTTGGGCCACCAAACCCGCAAGCGATGAGAAGTCCCTATGGAGTAAAGGGAAGTGTGTACGTTGTCACACTCCCCGCCTTCCAAAGGTGCCTAGAGGACGGGCCAAACGCTGCAGCAACGACCCGGAGCGGATTCCCCACCGCGGGGGGACGGGAGACGGCCATCTCGAGGCACATCACGACCTACGAGCAACACCGGCGAGACACGGGAAGGCAACCCGATTGGGAGTCAAAGGATTCATAGTACCTGCAGCCTTCTGGACTTCATATTCATCATCTACTTGCATGATAATATAAAAGAGATCAAGATGGGTTTTAGAAGTGGCCTACTCGGGTGCCACATCCAGGCCTTGTTATCTAACCCCGCCGATTCTCTCTCGCCGCGACCCAGTTCCTGCCTTTGGAGACCGATTTCTAAAGCACCCGGGTGCTTACGAGAAAATTAATTTGGACCAGGGGCTCAATCGAGACAATATCTTGAAAAATCAGATGCGTCACATGGTGCAAACTGCAAAGGGCTCAATTGACACGGGCCGAAAATCTCGGGCCGAAGTGTAGACAAACTCTTGTAACTGGGCCGGGCCGGGCCGGTTCGGGCCCATCGTCAACATCATTGCGGGTCG
The DNA here is from genome assembly GCA_017140615.1 of Eucalyptus cladocalyx. NCBI lineage: Eukaryota > Viridiplantae > Streptophyta > Magnoliopsida > Myrtales > Myrtaceae > Eucalyptus > Eucalyptus cladocalyx. Next base: position 16,899,496 of record CM029521.1, read on the forward strand.
GAACGGGCCCATCGTTCCCGGCGGACCCGAGGGACGTCTCTCAATCAAGTCCACAGTCTCTCCGTCAAGCTCCTCGCTGTCGAGCATTGTGGCCGGAGAGCGAGAGGAGAGAGAGAGAGAGAAGATGGCAGGAGGAGGCGGACACGGAGGGAGCACGACCTACAAGGGGATGTCCCTGCACCACCCCAAGCGGTGGCACACCGTCACCGGCAAGGGGCTGTGCGCCGTCATGTGGTAAATCACGATGCTTTCTTCGATCGCGTGTGGATGTGTTCGCGTCAACGCGTTCCTCGGCCCGCGGCGATGATTTCCAATGACGTTTTCTGTGGAGTTAATTTTTCTCGCCGCCGTGAATCTGTGGAGGGAGCTCATTTGATTGCGCGCGGTTTTTTCGCTTTCGTTTTCCATGCGCTTTGCGTTTGATGAATTTTTGCGGATTCGTCGATTACGCGAAATTGGGGATCTGGAAGTAGAAAAATTTTGTGGATTTGATATAGTGTCTTGGCTTTGGTATCGTTAGGTGAGGCCGCATTTGTGCTAGGGTTTCATCTCCGGTTTCGATTGGTGATTGAATTCGGAATCTTTTAGGGTGTAGTTTGGAGTGGGTTGGTCCGGTCGAGTAGTTTGGTTTGGTCTGCTTGATGAATCCATCTGACGGGGGGCCGACTGGGAAAGCGGACGGAATAGTAGACATATTGGTAGATTAGATGAAGCAGGAAAGGTATATTACTACGGAGAAAGAGAAGAGTTCTGTGCATGATGATCGGAGGGGAGAAGCACGCCTGACACCTACCTGATATATCATGACATAAAATGTTGCATAAGGCTTGAGGAAAAATTCTATATCGTAACATCATAGTGGCAACGAGAGATGGCATGCGATCGAAGAAGATCACTGAACTGCCAAACTAATTTCATGCATTTCTGGATAATGCATTGTATGTCATGCATATTTGTCATAATCATGCATAAATCAGTCATGGTAGGTAAATAGAAGTTAAATTAGACCAAATATTAGTTATATGGAAGTTAATATTTGACAAGAATTTTCATTGCATGCAAAGGAGCAAGGATTAATGTCTCTCTCTCTCTCTCTCTCTCTTTTAAGTTATAGCATGAGCCGTGCAGCTCGTCTTTTGCCCAAAGGAGAGCGCACATTCTTATTAACAGAACAAAAAGAAAACAAGTCCTGCTGGGGTCCAGTGAACTATAATGGGTGGCTGTTTTGAGTGGATATCACCGAAAATTTTTGCTTTTGGCTTCTACTTTTTGAGTTAATAAGCTGCTTTTGCCATCAAAATCCAATGAAAAGTACACTCCTAAAAGTCTGCTCTTGCTCTCTGTTACTCAGACCCGGATATAGTGCCCGGAACAGATGAGTAACCTAGAATCTGACTCGTCTATGGATCAAGATGTGGGATCGTGGTCTCAGCATATGGATGTATAAAACTCTAATCCTACTTGGTTGCATACAATTTGTGTGCATTTACATGTTCTCGGACACTCAATTATTGCCCTTCAAATTCTTTTCATACTCTTTGTTCAATAGTTTTGTTACGGTGATTTAGATTCGTAGTAGGTCTGCAATAATGGCAAATTTCGAGTTTGGGATGAAGTGTTCCCTATCTGTAGCCATGACATATCCTTTAGTCATGGGTACATAACCTAGGAGAAAAGTGGAGTGACATGGTCCTTGCTAGTTTATGCCTTTTGAGTTAAAATACATTTAGAATCTTCATTATACTTTTAGCGTGTGAAAATGAGCTATTTTTGACATTTGCAGTTTTTCCACTTGAAGTCATAGCTCAACTTAAAAGCATTGATTTAACTATAGTTGAAGGTAAATCCAAAAGTGTAGATTAAAGTCACAACTGAAGTGAAAAAAGTCACACTAGCCATGGCCACACTGAGCACACTAATTAACTTACTTATCTCTTGGGTCACATTCCATCCTATAGCGCTATGAAAGTGAGAATCAATATGCCTTAGCTTGAAGCTTTTTCAATCCCATTAGTAGACAATATTGTTGCCGATCATGCTTCAAAGTTTTGCTCTTTATTCAGTGCTTCCAATTTTGGATGAAACAATTTGGTTTCTGAGTGAAATTTGAAATCTGTTTTCGGCTGATTTTATAAGGTAACCTTGAAAGATCATTATATGTATGAAATTGGTTAATTTCCATGAAGCAAAATTGTGAACTCCGTTTAAATTGTGCATTGTAGGTTTTGGGTCCTTTACAGAGCTAAGCAAGATGGGCCGGTAGTACTGGTAAGACTGCTTCTTGGTTTCTCTACCCAAATAATCCTTTTCAACCTGTGGGAGATCTTCATCTGAGTTGGTTTTGGTTTCTTGCTATGTGTATAGGGTTGGCGACATCCTTGGGAGGGTCATGAAGATCACTCCCATGGCCATGGACATGATCACGAGGTAATTATCACTGCTTCCTGATGCATAATTATGTGTGAGTGGAACTTACGAGAATTTCCTATCCTTGGTTTTCTGTCAAATAACAAATAACGTGATGAGCTTTCTACTTCTTCTGAAATAAAAAGTTTCGGAGCTCATGTTAAGGAAAAAGCCTTCTGCATATGGCGGTTCTCGTGCGGGTGTGCATGCGTGTGCATGTATAGAACTGTATTTTAATTTATTAATTTTGGAACCAAAATCTATCCTGAACTGTGTGCTTTCCTGAATGGAAAGTGCTGAGGCCATTTTTCTTTATCTTAAACCTCAATCATTAGCCAAGCAGTAAGATTTACATTTGGAGTTAAGGGGAGACCTCAAGTTGTGCAGATCTACGCCTATATTGATATTTTAGGCTCTCAAGAGGGATGGTGTATAATTCATTGATCCCTGAGTGGCTGTTCAAATCATTTTTGTTGATACGTAGATGCTGAAATTTTGAAGGAAACTGACCTCTGCAACTGTTGTACATATTCTTCCACCAAATGGCTTGTATATGCACATTTGTTTTGTTTAACATAGCCTTTGATTAGAGAGAAGAACTATAATTTCTTAATTACTTGCCTTCTGATCCATTGTACTTTTCAAACCTGGTGGCTGGCATGCCATATCGATTGGAACTCACAATTTGCTCAAAGTGCTTTAGCGTCACTTGCTAGATATTCTTTTTTGTTTTTTAAAAACAAAAGCTGAACTAAGCATGATAGCTCAGTGTATATTGGACAATCCTCATGTCAACCTCTATTCAGCAACATGCAATTATGGTTAATTCTTTGATATTTTGCAGGCATCCCATTGAAAAGCCGGAAAGGGATAACACAAAAAGCCTGGGGTTCTGTCGCAGTGTATCTGGATTATCTGTGTTCCTTTGAGTTCAAATAAAGATCTCTGTGAGATTTATGATCTCATAACAGCAAATCTGTTAGCCTGTAAGGATGTTAAACATTTTCGGTGTGCAAAGCTTATACTTGAGCATTCTATTCAGTTCTTGACAGCTGCTTGCATAATCTTTTCCTGAAAAGAGTTGTGTTACATCTGGTTTAGGGCAGTCAAATTAGCCTAGTAGTCTCTGCAGCCTCAAAAATTGTTTATGCACCTTAGTTATCCAGGTTATTCTTCAACCTTCAACCAAGTCAAGTGGACCAGTTGCATTTCCCTCATGTATAACATCAGAGCAATCGCTGACATCAGCGTGCAAATTGCATCTGGAATGGCGTACTGGAACTGTAGTGATCATTGACAATTTAACACGAGTGAGTAAACGTTCCTTGTGCAGGAGATATTAGTCCATTCATTCGAAGTGCAGCAGGTGATAACCTGAAAGTATGTTGTGCCTTTGCCTTTTCATTAAAGATGGAAGTGGAAACTATCTACACCTGTAAAGATGGTGGAACATACTTTCTATCGTTTCGCTATTTAGTGAAAAAACCGCTCTGATTCCAATCTTAAAATCAAGAACTTCCACGATGTTAATTTTAGCGAGAGCTACACCCAAGATAAAAGCCGAAAGCCAAAAGCAAGAGCCATGGGGAAAATTTACGTAGGCCAAGTTCCCAAAAGGAATTCTCGACTTTTTCAGGGTGGATTATACTTACAAATCAAGTCACAGATCTTGAATGCGCGACTTGGGTGTCACAAGGTTATATCATAAGCCTAAGCTACAGACTCAGGCTCTTCTTACGTGTTGGTCAAGCTCTTAGGATATGTTAGTCTGACGCGATGGAGTTAAACGGGGATCACAGTCCCAGCTTTCAGAAGAATTTGAAGGTCGTAGAAGGCTGGAGGCTTTTTGTCAGGCAGCTTTTGTTGAAGGATCTTCACTCTAACTGCAACATTTCCTTCCACTCTTTATCCATAATCAGTGATATATATTATGTCCATAAGTTCTGAGCATCATTGGACCGGAGCATATCGTTCCCGCATAATATTTTCACATCTACATTCAGTAAGTCGGCATCGTTTATTCTTGAACAATACCTGCTAGGTTCTGTATCAGATATATCTGGCTAGTAATTAACTCTCCTCCGGCTTGTTGGCTTCGAGACAGGGAGGCGCCACTATAGGTTCAACAAAATTTCCCTCCTACTATGCATCTTTTGTCATGGAAATTTAGTTTTGTTCTCATATGTTTAATCTTTGACCCCAGTCAACGATTTGTGTACTGACGTTGACCTTAAGATTTCTCATGGATTATTACCAATAAACAAGGTTGAGTTACAACAAAAACAAAACTCCAAGTTACAAGAAAAACAGGGAGAATAACCAAAGGTATAACGTACAAAGTGGGACTCGTATCACTAGTTTTCTCGTGTAATTTGCCATGATGATTCCAAGTCTCAATTCGGATCTATATGATAACATTTGGTAAAGAAACTAGACTTTGTTCAACTCATTTTACATAGGCAAATATTTTTAAGACACATGTATAGTCGACTACTCGCTTTGCTATGGAAAATTATGTTAGTGCATTGGTAAGGCAATTTTAGCCATAATGCAAGCCTTTTGAGGCACATGAACATGTTGATACTTGGAAGAGATGGTCCCTAATTTACTAGAGTGTGGGAATGTGCTATGCTCGTGCGGGACGTTGGATGGTTATATGGTGGGAAACTTGTTTAAAAAGTTTTAAATCTATTGTACTTTTGCCAATTCAGTTATCGACCTTTTAATTTGTCAATTCAATTCTAACTTTTTCAATTCTTACCAATTGAGTTCATTCGATTAATTTTGATTGAAAAATACTGATGTGGACATCGGCGATGCAACGTAGGATCCCCGACCCCGATGTGGACAAATTTGAATAAAAATTTAATATTTTATTTGAATTTTTATTATCTTTTTTTCTATTTTTTTCCTTTTCTTTTGGCTTTCTTCTTTTCCTTTTCTCAATGGCTAGCTAGCTGGCCTTGCCCTTCACAAGTGATGCCTTCTTTTAAGCCAGGTGAGGGCACCTCGGTGAGGGGAACCCTTGCCTAGATGGGGCTCAGCGGGGGTCAGCCTTGCCTAGGCTAGATCTAGTGGGGCTGGCCCTCACCTAGGCTAGGGCAGCCTCTGGGTTGACACTCACCTTGGCTCTCCTCACCAGGGCTTGCCCTTGCTTAGTCGGGCCTTGCCTGTGGTAGGTGAGGCCAGCTGGCTGGCTGTGGTTAGTGGCCAATTGTCACTTGTTGCCAGTGTCTGGCTATAGGCAAAAGGAAAGGAAGAAAGTCAAAAAGAAAAGAAAGAAACAAAGAAAAAAGAATAAAAGAATAAAAAAATTACTGTTAAAAATTGTCCAAATCAACACATGGTCCCTAGTGGCACCATCAGTATCCATGTTAGCTTTTTTTTTGCCAAAATTGGCCGGACGAACTCAATTAACAAGAAGTAAAAATGTTTATGACTAAATTGACAAAATTAAAAAGTTTATGATTGAACTGACAAAAGTGCAATAAGTTTATGACTTTTTGGACAATTTTCCTATCATATTGATATAAAGGAAATAATCAATTTGGGAGGGAAATGGATGGCTACTTGTGGAGCAGATGTGGTGGAACGTTATAAGATGAGTGAATTAGTACTGGTCATTTGGAGCGGGTTGCAATGATTGGTTACAATCTTGATATTTTTTCATCCGATGATAGTTTTAAAGGTCCAAGAAACGAAATAAACCCGATCTTTTTCAGTAAGAGCTTTGAATGGAAAATGCATAAATGATGAAAATTTGTAGCTCCGATCCCTGCTTTGAGAGTCCCCTCCTCATACTCCAGTGAGGGATCTGAGAATTCAAAGAGATGGAGAGATCATATAGCTGGAAAGATAGAAGAGCACAGAATTTGAGATGGGATAAGAACGAACACTTCATTTAAAAGAATGAAAGAATACATCACGATTAGACTATAATTGACTATCTTCATTATTCGGTGTTAATTTTAGCTGCAGGTCATTGTGCATTACAACAACCTGGAGGTCTGCCCTGGCCTAGCCACTAGCTGCAAAAAGAGGCATGACTCTCCTAGTAGCTGAGGATGTTGAGGAGCGAAACTCTCGTCTGAATCAAGCGTCTGAACATGCAATCCAACTCTAGTTCGAGATCGTTGATGGCTATCTCCACCTCTTCCAACCTTTTCTCCGTGCCCTGTAGAGTAGTGACGTCCCAGACACTGCATGCGTTCCGGCTACCTGAGAACATAAGCTTTGTTGCGCTGAACCCTTTGCCCGATCTTCTGTCCAGCCAGGGGACGCTTATTAGGGATGACAGCGACTCCACCACAGCGATGACTGTTGCCCTTACTTCTCTTAGCACTTCTGGCACAATGTTAAGGGTGTGATTGACCGGAGAAAGGTCTAGATTGGAGAACTTATCTTTTGTTCCTTTCAGTGAGCGCAGGCACTTCACTGTAACTTTCTTTAAATTCTTTCTCCTGGGGTGGTAACCTGCTACTGGGCTCTCGTTGCCAAGTTCACCATTAGGTGCACGCCGCAATGAAGACCTTACATCTTGTATGTGCTCCTTCACTAGGAGAAGGACCTCTTTGGACATTCCGCAGGCGTCCAACATAGTTAGAGACCCTTCTGAGAGATCATCGATCCATCTCTCATGACAATGGTGGAGTAGAGCTTGTTGTGTCGTTGGGGAATGGAGGAGGTCATTGGCAAAGTCGTGGAGGTCTCTCAGAGCTTCGAAGTTTAGGAGTGCCATGCTCGAAAGAAGGAAAAAGAATGGCGTGAAGTGTGGAGGGTGGATCTTGGACAAGCTTGGGATTCTAGGATAGTTGCAACACGAGTTGATAAACTGCTTATGTAGACTTATGTACCTCTTATAGACATCTTATGTTTTGTACAGGATCAGAAAGGAAAGGACACCGAAGTATCCTTTTTTGGTACGGAAAACGACAATGGGAAAATGGTGGGGAACCAAACGCATCCACGGGAACGTTCCATGAGAGAGAGAGAGAGAGAGAGAGAGAGAGAGAGATTTTTGTTGAGATTTTGTTGTTGGTTATCCTGAAAGTATTAGACATACGTGCACGAGGTAAGGATGCCAGACTGTGTGCTTAATTGGTGAGACTCGAGAGCAGACAAGATCTTGCGAACTATAAGAGAGAAAAAAATAATATTTTCCATGTTTCTGAAGTATCGATCTGATCCAAAGGCAGATCTGTTAGTTGTCCCTAAAAGACAGAACTTACTCTTAACAGCTAGCGGGTTTCTCTCTAGGTACTTGCCTAGCAACACCTAGGAAAGTTCCCATAGTGAACAATATCTATCTGGAAGAAATAAGAGGCACTGCAATTATGACGTGACTAGCTGTTCTTATTCATTAAATTTTGAATGCCTTCTGCAAAGGATTCTTTCCCTCTTAAAGCTTGGATTTGTATGGACAGTTAATTTCTGATTTTTCTCCTCTTTTCTTGGCTTCAGCCAATTGTAGAATCAAGTAATTTTTGGCATATTTGTTTATCTACTGTTTTCATCATTGCTATCCTTATCCAATATTTATTCAAATCTGCTGCTGTGACACCGGCTAGTGCAAGGAGTTTGACAAAACTCTTTGATTTGCTTAACCGGTTGAGAAGTCTAGCAAAGTTCACATAGTTAATAAAATGAGGCACCAATTAAATTAACATGCTGCCTCCCATTGTCGAATTCATCTGTTCATGTATGAACCTGAAAGATCACACCCACATAATGCTCCTAGAAACGTCACCAAGTAACCAAAGAGAAAGAGAAGGAACTGGACTGACCTAAGTTAAAATGATGAAGACCTCTGCAGTCTGGATGTACAAAACTGGAAGAAGACGGCCTACGTCTAATCTAAGGTGGTTTTTGGCCAACCAATTTCGTATCACTGATGTGTGCAGATGACCGGATAACAACCACAGCCTTTCATCTTGCATTTCATAGTTGCATTGGCTTAAAAGTAAAGTGGAAGAAAATTGGGAAATATTTCCTTGGTGATGTCTATGCAGTGAGCTTTTGTGAGATTGTGATGACTGGACAGATTGATGTTCTAGTGAAACTATCAACTGTAAGCTGCTATATAGAGGGATAAGATGATGGCTAATCTGAAAAGATTGTTGGACTGTGGAGAAAGTAAATAATGATTGGTACAGTAAGGACAGACTAGTTGCCTTCAAGCTAAGTAGAGGATGTTTTTGTGATCAATAATGCAAAGAGTTGCAATATTGATTGAGCTAATTGCAAAATGTTAAAGATCACCCAATACATAAATGATTTTTCTTCACCCTTTTGAGCTCCTAAAAAATAATTCCGATTGTCAAGCAATAAGCAGAGAACTATAATATCTATATATATATATATATAGAGAGAGAGAGAGAGAGAGAGAGAGAGTAATTTCAGTGAAACTTTTTGATTCACATTGTGTCTATCCATTTTACAATGTATACAGTGAAAATGCATTATACAGTCTATTTTTTAGGATGCCATACATGGGTTGGCACCAAAGAAAAATATGACACTAGCAGTTGATTATGTTGAGGATAGCAGCTCTTGTTTTGACAAGTCTCCTGTAAATGCATTCCAGGTCCTCCTCTGTTTTCCGAATGCTCGATTCCAATGCCTCAAGTCCCTTGGAAACATTGTATACTCCGGTTTGAGCATCTTTAGCAGATTTCAGAATGGTCAATTCACCATCCAAGCCTTTGATTTTTTTGTATTCCTCTTTCTCATCACATGATATGTGTTTAGGTGACAACATATTTGAGACCAAAGACCAACTGATAGGCTTCAATCTTTCCCTTGGCCCTAAAAGGACATGTAACAAGGACTCGAATACTGTTAAACTAATTTCTTCAGCTTCTCTTAATATGCTGAGAGTAGCCTCAGGATTCGAGGGTCTTCTCAGGTTGTTTTTCCTCTTCATCTTCTTCAAATGATCCAAAAGCTTTGTGACCATGTTCTGCAATCTTTCCCTTGATTTTAAGTATACCTCGACTTCACTCGACCATGCAGGATTTCCTTGTCTCCTCTGGAATGATGGCTCGAGTTCCTGGATGCATTCTTTTGTGTGTGAAAAAATGTCTTTCACATTCCCACAAACGTCCAATAGCTTCAGAGATCCATCCAACAACTCTTCCACAGAACTCTTATGGTGTTCATGGGAAAGAGCCTGCTGGGTTAAAGGCATTTGAAGCCAATCATCAATGCATTCGTACAGATCACTGAGGCCTCCTAACTTTCAGGGTGCTGATGAGCCCGGAGATGAGGAGGTTGCATCCAATGATTTCAGCCTCTGCAACAGCTCTTCGATAGCTCTTGCTAGAGGGTGACTTGTAAAAGGCAAGCTGATTGAGCGAGAGTGGCGTGTGGTTTTGGAAATCTCTAGTGAATCAGCCATTAAGGTTCTGTTTGATAGGAAGGAAGCTTTTCTCTGTTGTTTATGCAAACACTACCTCCAAGCACTTCAACCTTGTATATTTACAAGGGCTAATGGAAATTGACAAATCAGTATTCTTCCAATTTCATTTTCACTGGTATGTGATGAATCGTCCAACTAAGCAGAAAGTGCATCCTGCTGTTTCTGATCTAAAGGAAAACTGGAATCTTCAACAAAAGCAAACCAGCTTGATGTATCAATACAAACAGGTGGCATGCCGCCATAAGTCCCAGACAAGCAGATCAAGATTAGATGGTTGTATCTTGTAGGTTTGAACCTTTTTATGTGGAAATTATACAACTCTCTGTGTGCTAGTGCTGCTAGGGACAAGAGGAATCTCGACAGCTTCAGGTAATCACCACAGTTTATGAAAATTATGTTCGTTTGCCATTGTGTACAAGTGGTCTGTCCGCTGACTTCCAGATGCCACTTTAGAAAGATAAATCAACATTTAGGCCACTTAGCTTTGTAGATCCAGCAAACATGTGATCTGCATCAGCAATAGCCATGAGAGCTCAGAGTTTTGTTTATATATTCATTGACTTGGCATCCTCATCAACTGTGGTGTTAATATTTGGGAGAGACCAATCAAGATCCTTCTGTCTGGCTGTGGATCAATATGAAATGATCTGAATTGTAGCAAACAACATGCACGGGTGGTATGCCATGGCGATCAGCTGTAATGTCACGGATCAATTGACAACGTCCCGACAATAATTCCATTATGTTTATATTGATCAGGAAAACCAAAATCCATCTAAAATGATCTTTTTTTTTTAAACAATGGGCACGTGTACAATGCCACAATGATTATCAGAGAAGAGGATGATGATTACTTCATGCATCATTCAATGTTGAAATCGAGCACGTAGGTTGTGAAACATCTGTAGGCTAATGTTGCAAGGGGACAAGTGGAATCTTTACAGTTACAGCTTAAGCTTGTGCAACTATCTTAAAGTTATGTGTTTGCCTCATTATTTAAATTGGTTTGATTATTGGTTGAGATTCTTCTACTCAATGACATGAAATGATCAGACTAGTCTCAAAAGGCATGCTTATCATGGACTCCTGGGTTTGCACGAGTTACTTGTCTGGTCTTCTGGACCAACAACCCAGTCCACTGTTATGAAAAACTTAGTCAACAGAAGCTTGTAGGGCAACTAGTTTTACAGATCTAACCAAATGGATCCATAGGCCATGGGGAGAGAGAGAGATAGAGAGATGCTTGAGAGTTGACTTGTCAATATGTGATTAGAATACTAAGGTAAGACATAAGGTACGAGGGAAGGATTGGTCAGATCTGACAAAGTTGCTTAATTGGCTAAGAGCAGACAAGAAATTGAGAACAAAGCGACAGAACTAACTTCACATTTCTGTAAGATTGATAAAATACAATTGTGAAAGCTTTTTGGGTGCTTCCAGGCAATACCTCAGAAGTTCCTGTACTGAGAGCAGTGCACAACAATCCATACAGAACGATGACTTGTTTAAAATCTGAAATTTCTTTTGCAAATGATGTCCTTTTGAAATGAATATTGAATTCGGTTGGGAAAAATTGGGGTTTGCAAAAGAAGGTGAGAGAATGTGACTGACTTTCCAGCAAGAATTTGGCCAGAGTCAAAGTCAGGGGCATATTGAAATGCATTTCAAAATTTTAGGTGAATATTGCAAAAATTGAGTTATCAGGGAGCAAACTGCCCCAACCCAAAACCTAGGGGGCATGATGCAATTATCCTTTGTGATAGGCCTAGGATATGATTAGCTATCAAAACTTGGCCTTGTCTGGCACTTTGTGACTGGAATGGAAGGATTAAGCTGAAGAATCTAGTAATCGTACTTGAGGCAATGCTTGCGGAAGAGGAACCTGATACCTGGAAAGTCTCAGATTGAGATTCAAGGAAAATGATGGTTGAATTGAAATTCAGGAATGTTATCTTGTCAAAACAGAAATACTAATTAATGCAAGCTCAAAGCATCAAGAGGAAACACTCGGAGCAGAAAGCTTGTGTTGTGAAATGTGTAATTGTCAACTGTCAGATCGAAAAGCTGATTAGACGAGTCTTCCTATGAGAAATAGAAGTAACTTCATCATTCATCTGGCTAAATGCTTGAATTCAGACACTGTGGATATATGTCATTAATCATGACAATCTATTTTAAAATCCTATGAGAGAGTTGGGCAATAGTATGTGGTACTCAAGTGTTTGCGTCTATTTACATCTTTAATAATACATTGTTGCACTGTACATACTACAAAATCTTTTCCTGATTGGATAGGCACTAAGTAGAGAATGACCATAATGGTTGAGAATGTTGAGAAGAGAAGCTCTTCTTCACTAAATGCCTAAATAGGCATTTTAAATCCTCCTCAATTTCCTGAATGGTTGACTCTGACGCCTCCAGTCGCTTTAGTACTTAAGGGTTCATGTCTTTGACAGACTTTAGACCAGACAGGTCAACATCCAGCCCTTCCATGTTGTTCTCTTTTACATTCTCTTTGCAGGATACGTGCTTGGATGAGACAAGCTTGGAAACCAAAGACCAACCATTAATCTTTGATTTCGCCTTTGGCCCAGATAAGAGGCATAACAAGGACTCAAGACCAGTTTCTTGATTAGAGCCTTTCTTTTTCTTCTCTACTCTGTTCAAAATCTCTGAAATCTTGTAGATGACTTTTGCAGTCTCTTCTTAAATTTGATGCATGACTCGACTTCACTTGCTAGGCCAGAATCACCTCCTCTCTTTCTCCTAAGTGACGACTCTAGCCCCTGAACACGTCCCTTCATTTGCGAGAACATGTCTCTGATAGTTCCACAAACATCCAACAGCCTAAGCAATCCATCCAACAACTCCTCGATGTGTTTGCTGTGATCATCATGGAAGATAGCCTGTTGAGTGAGGGGCAACTGAAGCAAATCATTGATGCTTTCATACAAGTCTTTGAGACCTACTAAAGTTTGGCACACAGATGAGGATGTTTCTTCTGATGATCTCAGCCTATCCAACTGATCCTTGACTATTGTAGTCAAAGGGTGGCTCCTGGAAGGCAGGCTGATAGAATGGGAATGCGTGGCAAATTTAGAAATCTCAGCTGGGGAAGCCATTTCCTTTGACTCTCAGAAGATTGAAGCCTTTCTCTGTTTTAGATGTGGATTTTACTCTTAGAGAGTTGTCTTCATACCACACCTCTTACCTAATACACGACAACATTATCGGTTTCTGATCTCAAGCGAAATGAGGATATTAAAGAATGCTCAATCATGTTCAGCTGGGCAGTGTGCCACCATGATTCCCAGACAAAAGGATGACTATTGGATGGTCATATCATTTAGGCCTGGGTTTATGAGCATGTGGGATCTGCGAATCCGCCGGCTTTAAATACTGATACGCATAGTGGTATGTTGATGTATCAACTCAAACCACATCCACGGTACAACTTCACATGCAAGTTACAACTTACTGTACGTGAGGCACCATCGATGCATTTCCCTCGATTCATTTAGTCTAGCGATTAACAGTGTATAGTGTGGAAATTCTCATCTATTAGTTTGTGGCTGAAAATGCACTCCAGATCCTCCTAAATTACCTCAATGTTTTGACTCCAGCACCTCAAAATGCTTTAATAAATTGCTCGCTCAATGGTTGACGTCTTTGATTAAACTCAACGATTGTTGTTGCTTGCTCTAGCACTGAGTTAGAATATAGAGCCATGGCACAAGTGACGTGTGAATTAGTGTGGATTCAATAGATATTGACTGAGTTAGGCTTTAAAGCTTTAGTACCTATGACCCTGTAGTGTGATAAAAGAGCTGAAGTGCATATAGCTTCCAACCTTGTGTTCCGTGAGAGAACAAAACGCATTGAGGTCGATTGTAATTTTACTTGAGAGAAGTTACAGAGTGGATTGATTCTGCCCAATAATATTCAAACTAGTGAACAACTTGCAGACATTTTTACTAAACCTCTGGGTAATGGGAGTATAGATTATATTTGCAACAAGCTGGGCATGATTAATATCTATGCTCCAGCTTGAGGAGGGTGTTAGAGTATAAGGGTAAAGTAATCTTTAGGAACTTTAGGGTTTATTTTATGTATATATTGAACATTATTGAATAATACAATATACTTTTCCTCTCACAGATAATAAGCTGAAGGCACCAATTAAATTTAAATTATGCCTCCCAATGTCTAATGCATCTGTTCATGCAAGAACCTGCCAAATTTGTGGTCCCATTTTTCTCCTAGAAGCATCACATAGAAAGAAATGAGCAACCAAAAACGAAGAGGAAGAACTTGACTGGCCAAAGTCAAAATTACAAAGATATCGGTTGTCTGTACGAACAAAACTGGCAGAAGACAGCCTACATCTAATCTAAGGTGGTTTCTTGCAAGCCATTTTCATATCACTGATGTGTGCAGATGACTGAGATTGGTTATATCAACCACTGCCTTCATCTTGCATTTCATAGTTCTGCAATGGCTTAAAAGTTAAGCAGATGAAGATTCGAATGTATGTGGCAGAGAGCTTCTGTGATGACTGACTGATTGAAACTATTAATTTAGATGCTACATAGAGGGAAAAGATGAAGGTTATTCTGGAAATATAGTTGGACTGCAGAAAAAGTAAATACTGATTGGTACAATAAGGGTGGACCAGTCGCCTTGAAGCTAATTAGAGCCCATCTCTGTGATCAATACTACAAAAAGTTGTAATTTAGATAATTTGTTGGAAAAGCTGAGTTGATAAAGACCATTTATTCATTGAGCTAATTTGCACAGATGTTAAAGATTCATTGATACATAAATCATAAAAATGAATTTTATTAGGAAAGCAATGAGCAGAAAATTGGAAGAGAGAGAGAGAGAGAGAGTAATTTTGGTGAAATTTTTTGATTCACAATGTATCTATACAATTTACAGTGTGTAAGATGAAGATACAATATATAGACTAGCAAAATTTTTTAGGATGCCATACATGGGTTGGCACCAAGGAAAATATGACCCTAGCAGTTCATAATATTGAGAAGAGCTGCTCTTGTTTTGACAAGTCTCCTGAAAATGCCTTCCACATCCTCCTCAATTTCCTGAATGCTCGATTCCAATGCCTCCAGTCTCTTGGATACATTGTAAACTTGAGGATTAGCATCATTAGCAGATTTCAGAATGGTCAATTTATCATCCAAACCTTGGATTTTGTCGTACTCCGCTTTCTCATCACACGATATGCGTTTAGGTGACAACATATTTGAGACTAAAGACCAACCGACAGGCTTTGATCTTTCCCTTGGCACTGAAAGTAAATGCAACAGGGACTCAAATACTGAAAAGCTGATTTCTTCAGCTTCTCTTAATATGCTGAAAGTGGCCTCAGGTTTTGAGTGTTTCCTAAAGTTGTTTTTCTTCTTCATCTTTATCACATGATCCAAAAGCTTTATGACCATTTTCTGCAATCTTTTCCTAGATCGGATGTATGTCTTGACTTCTCTCGCCTGCTCAGGATCTCTTCCTCTTCTTCTCCGGGATGATGACTCGAGTTCCTGGATGCATTCCTTCATTTGTGAAAAAACGTCTTTCACATTCCCACAAACATCCAATAGCTTCAGAGATCCATCCAATAATTCTTCCATAGAACTCCTACGGTGTTCATGTGAAAGAGCCTCCTGGGTTAGAGGCATCTGAAGCCAATCATCAATGCAGTCGTACAGATCTTTTAGGCCTCCTAACGTTCGGGGTGCTGATGAGGCCAGAGATGAGGAAGTTGCATCTGATGATTTTAGCCTCTGCAACTGCTCTTCGACAGCAGTTGCTAGAGGGTGACTTGTGGAAGGCAAGCTGATTGAGCGTGAGTGACCTGTGGTTTTAGATATCTCAAGTGAAGCAGCCATATTTTTTTCCTTTGAGGTTCTGTTTGACAGAAGGAAGCTTTTCTCTGTTGTTTATTCAAACTTTGCTACAGAAGCTGTTCAAACCAAACCCTTCAACCTAGTATATATATAAGAGCAAGAGGACATTGACAAATCTGTATTCTTCCAAGCTCATAATTGTTGTCATGTGATGGATCGTCCAACTTAGCAGAAATTGCCTCCCGTGCTTTCTGAATTATAGGAAACTGGAATCTTTAACAACAGTGAACCATCTTAATTTATTGTTACAAACAGGTGGTTTGCCAACATAATTCCCAGGCAAGCGGATCAAGGTTAGGTGCCTGTAACTTGTAGGTCTGAACTTGAGCATGTGGAAATTATTTAACTCTCTGCGTGCTAATGCTGCTAGGGACATAAGGAATCATGACAGCTCAGACCTTATGTCATTCAAGTCCTTTTTATCAAGTAATGACCACAATTTATGAAAAATAAGTTTGTTTGCCGTTGTGCACGAGTGGTCGTTGGCTGACTTCCAGATCAGCTAACCAATGCTACTATAGAGAAATAAGTTAACTTTTAGGCCACTTAAATATTTAGATCCAGAAAAAATATGATCTGCATCAGCAATAGCCATGACAGTTCAGAGAATTGTTCAGATTTTTGTAGCGAACCCTACCTGGCATACTCATCAAAGGTGGCATTGATGTTTGGGAGAGATCAATCAAGATCCGTCTGTTGGGCTGTGAGTCAACATAAAATGATCAGAAATTTAGTAAACAACGTGCACAGGTGGTATGCCACCGTGTTTATAAGAAAAATGGACACCAAAGATCACGCATTGCCCAATATTGATGTGGAACCCAAGGGTTAGGAAATTGTTCATGTAATAATATAGCTATCTAATAGTCAAGTCCTTCTGAGCTTCCATTAGCTGTCATGTGACAGATCAGTCGACAACCTCCCGACAATTTTTCCTGTAGGTTTTATATTGATTAAGAAAACCTAGTCCGTATGAAATGTATCTAAAAAGTTTTTGACAATGTGCAAGCGTGCAATGCCACGACGATTCTCAGAGAAGAGGATGACAATACTTCATGCATCATTTAATGCTAAAGTTGAGCGTGTGGGCTGTAACAACATCTATAGACTAATGTAGCAAGGTGACTGGTGGAATCTTTACCGTTACGGCTTAAATATGTGTGACTATCTTGAAGATATCCCTTTGCCTCAGTTAAATAAAAGAGGTTGACTATTGGTTGAGATTCTTCTAATCAATGACATGAAATAGCCAGACAACTCCAAAAGGCATGCATATAATGGAGTCATGGGTTTGCCCGAGTGGCTTGCCCTGTCTTTCGGACCAACACGAAGTCCACTATAAATAAAAACTTGGTCAACAGAAGCTTTTAAGACATTTAGTTTTACAGATCTAACCAAATGATCCATAGGAACTGCCATGCAGAGAGAGAGGGAGAGGGAGAGGGAGAGGGAGAGGGAGAGAGAGATTTAGTTTTACAGATCTAACCAAATGATCCATTGGAACCGCAATTGGGGGGGAGAGAGAGAGAGAGAGAGAGAGAGATGCTTCACAGTTGACTTGTCATTATACGACTAGAAAACCAACGTTAGATATAAGGGTAGGAGGGAAGGATTGGTCAAATCTATCAAAGTTGCTTAATTGACTAAGAGCCGACAAGAAATGGAAACCAAAGTGATAAAATTTTGTTCGCATATCTGTAAGATTAATAGAATACAATTGCAAAGCATGGTAAATTTGTTCTGGAAAGTGGGTCACTTTTTGGGTGCTTCCATTTTGAAAGATTCCTGAACCACGAACAGAGAGCAAGAATCCATACAGCACTACTACTTAATGAAAATCTGAGATTTCTTTTGCAAATGATATCCTTTTGAAATGGATATTGAATTTGATTTGAAAATATGAGGGGGGAAAAGGATATCATTCGCAAAATAAGATGAGAGCATGTGTCTGAATATATGGCGAGAATTTGGCTGGAGTTAATGCGAGGAATAGTGAAATGTTAATCAAATTATCCGGACGGATATTGTGAAGACTGTAAGATAAGGGGGCAAATTGTCACAATCCCAAACACCGAGGTGAGATGATGTAATTATCCCATCTGCGCTAGGATATGAATGAGCGATCAAAACTTGGCCTTCTCTTATACTTTGACTGTGGAATGGAATGATTCAGCTGATGAATCTAGTAATCGAACTTGAGGCCACGCTTGCCGAGGAGGAACCTGATAGCTGGAGAGTCTCAGATTGTGATTACAAGGGAAAAATATGGCAGATGTATGGAATGTAAAAGAAAATGACTGAAATTCAGGGAGCATATCTTGTCAAAACAGAAATACTAATATATGTACTAAGGTAAATGCATCAAGAGTGAACACCTGGAACAGAGAGTTTGCGTTGAGGAAATGTTAAATTGTCAAACATCAGATCAAAAAGCTGATTAGAGGAGTCTTCCTACATGAAATAGAAGTAGATCTATCATTCATCGGGCTTGAGTGCTTGAGTTCGATTACCATGGATATATGTAATTAATGTTGACACTCTAATTTTGAAATGCGATGAGCGAGAGATGGGCAAAGTCATTTGGTACGCAAGCGTTTGTCTATTTACATCTTGTAATGATACATTAATGCATAGTACATTTTACATAATCTTTTTCTTGATTGGTTAGGCACCAAGTAGAGAAAGATCCTAATGATTGAGAATATTGAGAAGAGAAGCTCTTGTCTTCACTAAATGCCTATATAGGCATTCTAAATCCTCGTCGATGTCCCGAATTGTTGACTCGAATGCCTCCAGTTGCTTTAGTACTCGAGGGTTCATGTCTTCAGCAGACTTTAGAACAGAGAGGTCAACATACAAGCCTTCGATATTGTTGTCGTTTACATTCTCTTCGCAGGAAATGCGTTTGGACGAGACAAGCTTGGATACCAAAGACCAGCCATTGATCTTTGATTTCGTCTTTGGCCCAGATAAGAGACGCAACAAGGACTCAAACACCGAAAGGCTGACATCTTCAGCTTCTCTTATCATGCCAAGAGCAGTTTCTTTGTTGGAGTCTTTGTTTTTCTTCTCCGCTCTCTTCAAATTCTCCAAAATCCTGGAGATGACTTTCTGCAGTCTCTTCTTAGATTTGATGTACGACTCCACTTCACTTGCCAGGCCACGATCACCTCCTCTCTTTCTCCTCAGTGACGACTCTAGCTCCTGAATGGATTCCTTCATTTGCGAGAACACTTCTCTGGTAGTTCCGCAAAAATCCAACAGCCTAATCGATCCATCCAACAATAGCTCGATGCATTTGCTGTGATAATCACGGAAGATGGCCTGTTGAGTGAGGGGCAACTGAAGCAAATCATTGATGCTTTCGTACAAGTCTTTGAGGTCGCCTAAATTTTGGCACCCAGATGAGGATGTTGCTTCTGATGATCTCAGCCTATCCAACTGATCCTCGACTGATGTAGTGAGAGGGTGGCCCCTGGAAGGCAGGCTGATAGATCGGGAATGCCCAATAAATTTAGAAATCTCAACAGAGGAAGCCATTTTCTTTTTTAACTCAAAAGACAGAAGCCTTTCACCGTCTTAGATGTGGATTTGGCTCCGAGAGAAGTGTGTTCATGCCACACCTCTTACCCTGGTATATATATAACTGCTGGATGCATTTGACTGTCCAACTCTTCGATGCTCAAATTCGCTGTCATTTGATTGGTCCTCCACTTCCCCGACAATGTTATCTGTTTCAGATCTTAAGGAAATTTAGAATATTAAACAAAGATCAATCATGTGTATTTGGGCTGTGCGCAACCATGATTCCCAGACAAAAGGACAATTATTAGACAGTCATCTAATTTAAGCCTGAGTTTATGAGCACGCAGAATATGTGAATAAACATCAATAAGGCTTTAAATATTGATACACACAGGTAATATGCCACCGAGAATCCAGACAAAAGGATGAAATGGTTCTATCGTTTGTGTTCAAAATTGCGCATGTGTAGAACACTCTAAGATCAGTGTGCTGATGCAGCTGGAGACATGTGGAATCTTGACAGCACTGAGCTTATAGTTTTTAACTTGTATTATTTGTACAATCCCGGCATTTTATGTGAACAGGAGATGTATATTAAGTTACTACATGCATGTGTCACGGGCCGAGAGTTTCCTTGGCCTCGGAAACGACCCGTGGGGGCGCCTAGCGGCGGAATTCGCAGAGCCAGCCCTTTCTTTAGCTGTTCCACAAACGATACGGTGAATGATTCTTCGTGCGAGATCCTACCACGCCCAGCTTTACTCGGGCGTCTAGTCCATCGAGTAAGGCAGCAGTTCTCTTTAGGGACGACAACTGGTTTCGGCCTGTCATGGCCTCGTCAGGAGAGCGGCATCAGCTCTCGACCAGTTTGTGCACGGGAGGCCTACCCCGTTTTCAGAGCTCCTAAGTGATGTAATCCTTCTATCCTAGAACTCCTAGCACCAACCGTCCTGACGCCACTCCCACGGACCAGTTGTGTTCTACCATTTTGCCTTATAATCTTCACCAGATAACCCCAAGCGTCACTCACAAGTGTTACGAGTACGGGAGGATTCACGGACCGTGACATTCTCCCCCACTCATTTCGCAACGCCCTCGTTGCGATCTTTGCTCTGTCGCTTCCTTGCGTAAATTAACCATTGATGTGCCACTTTTAGGAATTCACATCGAACGGTCACGCTCGCCCAACAAAACAGGTCTTGCTCCATTGGTGGCCTTTTTGATCTCGGCCGCTCGGCCCTTTAGTCACCTGCGCTTTTGGCAAGTGTGGCATTTTTCGCCAACCGCATCTTTTGGCAGCACCCGGTCCGGCCTAATCAGCATCTTGACCCCCGGACCAATGGAGGTTCTCTTCTTGTTGAAAACGTGACGGTAGATCTCTTCTTCGAATTCACCGATCGATCCAGGAACATTATCCCCATTCAGCAAGGGTTCGGTTCTTCTCTAACTCGCATTCCGCTCGACGAGAAGCCGACTCGCCCTAGCACCCATCCACCAGGACTTATCTGCTTGACCCGCACTTGAACGAGGAGTCCAATTCTCCGACTTGCTCACTCGCTTACTGGAGGGATTCCTGCTCTGATACCACTTGTCACGGGCCGAGAGTTTCCTTGGCCTCGGAAACGACCCGCGGGCGCCTAGCGAGCGGAATTCGCTAGGCCAGCCCTTTCTTTAGTTGTTCCACGAACGATACGGTGAATGATTCTTCGTGCGAGATCCTACCACGCCCAGCTTCGCTTGGGCGTCTGGTCCATCGAGTAAGGCAGCAGTTCTCTTTAGGGACGACAACTGGTTTCGGCCTGCCATGGCCTCATCAGGAGAGCGACATCAGCTCCCGACCAATTTGTGCACGGGAGGCCTACCCCATCTTCAGAGCTCCTAAGTGATATAATCCTTCTATCCTAGAACTCCTAGCACCAACCGTCCTGACGCCACTCCCACGGACCAGTTGTGTTCTACCATTCTGCCTCATAATCTTCACCAGATAACCCCAAGCGTCACTCACAAGTGTTACGAGTACGGGAGGATTCACGGACCGTGACACATGTGCATGAGCCATTTCTTGCTAACCATGTTCATATCACTAATGTGTACTGATGACTGAGATCGGTCATGTCAACCAGTGCCTTCATCTTGCATTTCAAAGTTATGCAATGGATTACAACTTAAGTGGAGGAAGATTCGGAAATATCTACTAGATGATGTATATGGCAGAGAGCTTTTGTGATAACTTGACAGATTGATACTCTCTTGAAAGTAGTAAGTTATTAACTGTTAGCTGCTACGTAGAGGGAAAAGATGATGGTTATTCTGGAAATATTGTTGGACTGTGAAAAGCAAGTACTGGTTGGTACAATAAGGACAGACTAGTCGCCTTGAAGCTAATTAGAGCCAGTCTTCATTATCAATAACGCAAAGAGTTGTAATTCAGATTATATGTTGGAAAAGTTAAGTTAATAAAGACCATTTATTCATTGAGCTAATTGTACAGATGTTAAAGATTCATTAATACATAAATAATTTTAGAGCCAGTCTTCATTATCAGTAATGCAAAGAGTTGTAATTCAGATAATTTGTTGGAAAATTTGAGTTGATAAAGACCATCTATTCATTGAGCTAATTGTACAGATGTTAAAGATTCATTAATACATAAATAATAGAGAGAGAGAGAGAGTAATTCAGATAATTTGTTGGAAAAGTTGAGTTGATAAAGACCATCTATTCATTGAGCTAATTGTACAGATGTTAAAGATTCATTAATATATAAATAATTTTTCTTATCCCTTTTGATCTCCTAAAAATTAATTTTATCAGTAAAGCAACAAGCAGAAATTTTTTTGTGAGAGACACAGAGAGAGAGAGAGAGAGAGAGAGAGAGAGAGAGAGAGAGAGAGAGAGAGAGAGAGAGAGAGTAATTTTGGTGATCTTTTTTAATTCACAATGTATCTATACAATTTGCAGTGTATACGGTGAAGATACAATATACAGACTGGCAAAGTTTTTTAGGATGCCATGCATGGGTTGGCACCAGAAAATATGACACTAGCAGATGATTATATTAAGAAGAGCTGCTCTTGTTTTGACTAGTCTTCTACATATGCATTCCATGTCCTCCTCAATTTCCCAACTGCTCGATTCCAATGCCTCTAGTCTCTTAAAAACATTGTAAACTTGAGGATTAGCATCTTTAGCAGATTTCAGAATGGTCAATTTGACATCGAAGCCTTGGATTTGGTTGTATTCTGCTTTCTCATCACATGATACGCGTTTAGGTGACAATATATTTGAGACTAAAGCCCAACTGATAGGCTTCGGTCTTTCCCTTGGCCCTGATAGGACATGCAACAGGGACTCATACTGAAAAATTGATTTCTTCAGTTTCTCTTAATATGCTGAGAGTAGCCTCAGGTTTTGAGTGTTTTCTCAGGTCATTTTTCCTCTCCATCTTCCTCACGTGATCCAAAAGCTTTGTGACCATTTTCCGCAATCTTTTCCTAACTTTGATGTATCTCTCGACTTCACTCGCCTGTTCAGGATCTCTTCCTCTCCTTGTCTGGGTTGATGACTTGAGTTCCTGGATGCATTCCTTCATCTGTGAAAAAACGTCTTTCATGTTCCCACAAACATCCAATAGCTTCAGAGATCCATCCAATAACTCTTCCGTAGTACTCCAATGGTGTTCATGGGAAAGAGCCTGCTGGATTAGAGGCATCTGAAGCCAATCATCAATGCAGTCGTACAGATCTTTGAGGCCTCTTAACTTTCGAGGTGCTGATAAGGCCGGAGATGAGGAAGTTGCATTCGATGATCTTGGCATCTGCAACCGCTCTTCGACAGCTGTTGCTATAGGGTGACTTGTGGAGGGCAAGCTGATTGAGCGTGAGTGGCCTGTGGTTTTAGAAATCTCAAGTGAATCAGCCATTTTTTGTTTCTGAGGTTCTGTTTGATAGAAGGAAGCTTTTCTCTGTTATCAGACTCTGCTGCAGAAGCTGGTCAAACCAAACCCTTCAACCTATTATATATACAAGGGCGAGGACATTGACAAATCTGTATTGTTCCAAGCTCATTTTTTTTGTCATGTGATGGATCGTCCAACTAAGCAGAAATTGCCTCCTGTGTTTTCCGAATTATAGGAAAACTGGAATCTTTAACAAAAGTGAACCAGCTTAATGTATTGATACAAACAGGTGGTATGCCAACATAACTCCCAGGCAAGCGGATCAAGATTAGGTGGTTGTAACTTCTAGGTCTGAACTTGAGCATGCTGAAATTATTTAACTCTCGGTGTGCTAATGCTGCTAGGGACATGAGGATCTTGACAGCTCCAACCTTATATCATTCAAATCCTTTTTATCAAGTAATGACCACAATTTATGAAAAATGAGTTTGTTTGCCATTGTGCACGAGTGGTTTGTTGGCTGACTTCCAGACCAGCTAACCAATGCTGCTATAGAGAAATAAATTAACATTTAGTTCCAGAAGTCATACGATCTGCATCAGGAATAGCCATGACAGCTCAGAGTATTGTTCAGCTATTCGTAGTGAATCTACCTGGCACACTCATCAAATGTGCATTGATGTTTGGGAGAGATCAATCACGATCCGTCTGTCGGGCTGTGAATCAATATGAAATGATCAGAAATGTAGTAAACAATGCGCACGGTTGGTATGCCACCATGACTAAAAAAGAAGGATGCCAATTAGATCACGCATTGCTCAATACTGATGTGGAACCCGAGGCTTAGGAAAATGTTTATGTAATAAAATAGCCGTATAAGAGTCGAGTCCTTCTGAGCTTCCATTAGCTGTCATGTCACAGATGGTTGACAACCTCCGGACAATGTTTCCTTTAGGTTTTATATCGATCAAGAAAACCTATTACATATGAAATGTATCTAAAAAGTTTTTGACAATGTGCAGGCATGCAATGCCACGGCGATTGTCAGAGAAGAGGAAGACAATTACTTCATGCATCATTTAATGCTAAAATTGAGTGCGCGGGCTTTAACAACATCAATAGACTAATGTAGCAAGGTGACTGATGGAATCTTTGCAGTTACAGCTTAAGTTTGTGTGACTATCTTGAAGGTATCCCTTTGCCTCAGTTAAATGAAAGAGGTTGACTAGTGGTTGAGATTCTTCTGATCAATGACATGAAATAGCCAGACAACTCAAAAAGGCATGCATATAATGGAGTCGTGGGTTTGCACGGGTGGCTTGCCCTGTCTTTTGGACCAACAGCGCAGTCCACTGTAAATAAAAACTTGGTCAACAGAAGCTTTTAAGACATTTAGTTTTACAGATCTAACCAAATGATCCATAGGAACTGCCATGCAGAGAGAGAGAGAAGAGAGAGAGAGAGAGATATTTAGTTTTACAGATCTAACCAAATGATCCATTGCAACTGCAGTTGGGTCACTGTAAGCCGCCATCACGGAGATCTAACCAAATGATCCATTGTAACCGCGTACCCACTGTGTAATATTGTCGGCTTTGGGTCACTTTGGGTCACCGCCATCTTAGCTGCTTTGGGTCACTCGCTCTGGCGCGGACGAACCGCCATCCCAGCCACGGGAGATCTAACCAAATGATCCATTGCAACTGCGTACCCACTGTGTAATATTGTCTGCTTTGGGTCACTCGCTCTGGCGCGGACGAACCGCCATCCCAGCCACGGGAGATCTAACCAAATGATCCGCGGACGAACCGCCATCCCAGCCACGGGAGATCTAACCAAATGATCCATTGCAACTGCGCCATCTTAGCCATCGCTGGGTCCTCGCTCTAAGCGCGGACGAACCGCCATCCCAGCCGGAGATCTAACCAAATGATCCATTGCAACCGCGTACCCACCGTGCATATTGTGCTTTGGGTCACTCGGCGCGGACGAACCGCCATCCCAGCCACGGGAGATCTAACCAAATGATCCGCGGACGAACCGCCATCCCGGCCACGGGAGAGCAAATGATCCATTGCAACGCCATCTTTGGGTCACTCGCTCTAGCGCGGACGAACCGCCATCCCAGCCACGGGAGATCTAACCAAATGATCCATTGCAACTGCGTACCCACGCTGTGTAATATTGTTTGGGTCACTCGCTCTGGCGCGGACGAACCGCCATCCCAGCCACGGGAGATCTAACCAAATGATCCGCGGACGAACCGCCATCCCAGCCACGGGAGATCTAACCAAATGATCCATTGCAACTGCGCGTTACACAGGTTAGAGGGACCGAGGGACCCAAGTCTTATAAGCTAACCAATACCTCCCTCCCTAGGCGATGTGGGACAAGAGAGGAGGTTGTCACACTCTCCACCTCTTAACAGAATAACGTCCTCGCTATGGCCTCACGGGCATAGAACAGCCAAGCCTTATAAGCTAACCAAGACCTCCCTCCCTAGGCGATGTGGGACAAGAGAGGAGGTTGTCACGGTTGGTTGGGGGGGGGGGAGATGCTTCACAGTTGACTTGTCAGTATGTGATTAGAAAACCAAGGTTAGACATAAGGGTAGGAAGGAAAGATTGGTCAGATCTGCCAAAGTTGCTTAATTGGCTAAGAGCAGACAAGAAATGGAAGCCAGAGTGATAAAATCATGTTCACATTTCTGTAGGATTCAAATACATCTGCAAAGCATGGTAATTTTATTCTAAAGAGTGGGTCGCTTTTTGGGTGCTTCCAATTTGAAAGGTTCGTGAACTGTGAACAGGGTGCAAAAATCTATACAGAACTACTACTTAAAATCTGAGATTTCTTTTGCAAATGATATCCTATTGAAATGGATATAGAATTCAATTTGAAAAATGAGGGGTTAAAAGGATATTGTTCACAAACACCTGGAACAGAAAATGTGTTGTGGAGATGTTAAATTGTCAAATGTCAGATTAAAAAGCTGATTAGAGGAGTCTTCCTTCGAGAAATAGAAGTGGCTCTATCATTCATCGGTTTAAATGCTTGAATTCGAATACAGTCGATATATGTAATTAGTGTTGACACTCTAATTTTGAAACCCAATGAGCGAGAGATGGGGAAAGGCATTTGGTATGCAAGTTTTTCTGTCTATTTACATCTTGTAATGATACATTGTTACACTGTACATTCTACAAAATCTTTTTCCTTGACTGGATAGGCACAAAGTAGAGAAAGATCCTAATGATTGAGATTATTGAGAAGAGAAGCTCTTGTCTTCACTAAATGCCTATATAGGCATTCCAAATCCTCCTCGATGTCCTGAATTGTTGACTCGGATGCCTCCAGTTGCTTTAGTACTCGAGGGGTCATGTCTTCAACAGACTTCAGAACAGAGAGGTCAACATACAAGCCTTCGATATTGTTGTTATTTACATTCTCTTCGCAGGAAATGCGTTTGGATGAGACAAGCTTAGAAACCAAAGACCAACCGTTGATCTTTGATTTCGCCTTTGGCCCAGATAAGAGACATAATAAAGACTCAAACACCGAGAGGCTGATATCTTCAGCTTCTTCTATCATGCTAGGAGCAGTTTCTTTGTTGGAGTTTTTCTTTTTCTTCTCCACTCTCTTCAAATTCTCTGAAATCTTGGAGATGACTTTCTGCAGTCTCTTCTTTGATTTGATGTATGACTCCACTTCACTTGCTGGGCCACAATCAACTCCTCTCTTTCTCCTAAGTGAGGACTCTAGCTCCTGAACGCATTCCTTCATTTGTGAGAACACTTCTCTGATAGTTCCGCAAAAAATCCAACAGCCTAATCGATCCATCCAACAATGGCTCGATGCATTTGCTGTGATAATCATGGGAGATGGCCTGTTGAGCAAGGGGCAACTGAAGCAAATCATTGATGCTTTCATACAAGTCTTTGAGGCCCCTAAACTTTTGCACACAGATGAGGATGTTGCTTCTGATGATCTCAGCCTCTCCAACTGATCTTTGACTGATGTAGTGAGAGGGTGGCTCCTGGAAGGCAGGCTGATAGACCGGGAATGCCCAATAAATTTAGAAATCTCAACAGAGGAAGCCATTTTCTTTTGAATCGCAAAAGATAGAAGCCTTTCACTGTCTTAGACGTGGATTTGGCTCTGAGAAAAGTGTGTTCATGTCACACCGGTATATATACAATTGCTGGAGGCATTTGACAGTTCAGCTCTTCCAGGCTCAAATTTGCTGTTATTAGATTGGCCTCCCACTTCCCCAACAATGTTATCTGTTTCCGATCTCATGCTAAGTTAGAATATTAAACAAAGATCAATCATGTGTAGATGCGCAGTATGCTACCATGATTCCCAGACAAAAGGATGACTATTATATAATTTAAGCCTGAGTCTATGAGCATGTGGGAGATGTGAATAAACATCAACATGACTTTAAATATTGATACACACAAGGGGGTATGCCACCATGAATCCCAGACAAGAGGATGAAATGGTTCTATCGTTGTGTTTGAACTTGAGCATGTGTAGAACACTATAAGATCAGGGTGCTGATGCTGTTGGAGACATGTGGAATCTTGACAGCACTGAGCTTATAGTATTTAAGTTGTATTATTTGTGCAATCTCTGCATTTTACGTGAACAGGAGGTATATATTAAGTTACTTCATGCATGTGCATAAGCCATTTCTTGCTATCCATGTTCATATCACTGCTGTGGTGCAGTCAATCAAACACTTCCTTCATCTTGCATTTCAAAGTTCTGTGATGGCTTAAAAGTTATTGGGAGGAAGATTCGGAAATATTTCCTAGATGATGTATATGGCAGGGGGCTTCTGTGATAACTTGACAGATTGATACTGTCTTGAAACTATTAACTGTTAGCTGCTCCATATAGGGAAAAGATGATGGCTATGCTAAAGATATTGTTGGACTGCGAAAAGTAAATACTGATTAGTACAATAAGGAAAGACCAGTTGCCTTGAAGCTAATTAGAGCCCATCTATGTTATCAATAATGCAAAGAGTTGTAATTCGGATTATTGGTTGGAAAGGCTAGTCGATAAACACCATTTATTCATTGAGCTAATTCACAGATGTTAAAGATTCATTAATACATAAATGGTTTTTCTTAACCTTTTTGATCTACTAAAGATTAATTTTATTAGTAAAGCAATAAGCAGAAAATTGTGAGAGAGTGTAATTTCAGCGAACTATTTTGATTCACTATGTATTTATACAAAACAGTGTTTACGGTGAAGGTACAATTTACAGACTAGCAAAATCGTTTAGGATTGCCATGCATGGGTTGGCAACAAGGAAAAAATATGACACTAGCAGTTGATTATACTGAGAAGCGCTGCTCTTGTTTTGACAAGTCTCCTGAATACACATTCCACGCCCTCCTCGATTTCACCAATGCTCATTTCCAACGCCTCCAGTCTCTTTGATACATTGTAAACTTGAGGATTAGCATCTTTAGCAGATTTCAAAATGGTCAATTCAACATCGAAGCCTTGGATTTTTTTCGTATTCCGCTTTCTCATCACATAATACGCGTTTAATTGACAAGACCAACTGATAGGCTTCGATCTTTCCCTTGGCCCTGATAGCACATGCAACGGGGACTCAAATACTGAAAGACTGATTTCTTCAGCTTCTCTTAATATGCTAAGAGTAGCCTCAGGTTTCGAGTGTTTTCTCAGGTCGTTTTTCCTCTCCATCTTCCTCACATGATCCAAAAGCTTTGTGACCATTTTCCGGCAATCTTTTCCTAGATTTGATGTATGTCTCGACTTCACTCGCCTGTTCAGGATCTCTTCTTCTCTTTCTCCGGGATGATGACTCGAGTTCCTGGATGCATTCCTTCATCTGTGAAAAAACATCTTTCACTTTCCTACAAACATCCAATAACTTCAGAGATCCATCCAATAACTCCTCCATTGAACTCCTATAGTTTTCATGGGGAAGAGCCTTCTGGGTTAGAGGCATCTGAAGCCGATCATCAATGCAGTCATACAGATCTTTGAGGCCTCTAACTTTCGTGGTGCTGATGAGGCCAGAGATGAGGAAGTTGCATCCAATGATCTCAGCTTCTGCAACTGCTCTTCGACAGCTGTTGCTAGAGAGTGACTTGTGGAGGGCAAGCTGATTGAGCGTGAGTGGCCTGTGGTTTTAGAAATCTCAAGTGAATCAGCCATTTTTTTTTTCTGAGGTTCTGTTTGATAGAAGGAAGCTTTTCTCTGTTATCAGACTCTGCTGTAGAAGTTGGTCAAACCAAACCCTTCAACCTAGTATATATACAAGGGCAAGAGGACATTGACAAATCCGTATTGTTCCAAGCTCATTTCATTGTCATGTGACGGATCGTCCAACTAAGCAGCAATTGCCTCCCGTGCTTTCTACTCATTCTCTGGCAGTGGACTGGACAAAAAAAGAAAGAAGAAAAGGGCCATGATGATGATCCTATCTTCATTTTCGCCCTGCCCCGATAATGCGCTCTTTGGCACGGCTCTTTCTATTTTGCGGTGGCATTTGAGTTGTCTCCCCTACTTTCAATCGACACACTTGACGCAGATAGCTCCGGTGGCCCCGGCTTTTGCCTCTATCAGGCAGCGACTGCCTGGGAGACTTTACCCAAGAAATGGTTAAAAAAAAATGGAAAGATTGGAACATGGGAATAGATCTGATACCAATACGGACTACCCATTTCAATTGTTGTGCTTTCAAGGCGTTAATGCTGTATAAGAGCAACTTTCAATACTCACCTAGATGGACGACCAGTCAACCTTGATTCCCTTAGCAGTGGCATTGTGAAAATGGAAAAAGGAGCTCCAGTACTTTTTGCCATCTTTGAGGGGTAATTCATGAAGGAGATCTGATGTAAGAACATTTTCCTGGTCAACTGGAATCTTTAACAAAAAGTGAACCAGCTTAATGTACTGATAAAAACAGGTAGTATGCCACCATAACTGTCAGGCAAGCAAATCAAGATTAGCTGGTTGTAACTTACAGGTCTAAACTTGAGCATGCGGAAATTATTTAACCCCTGGTGTGCTAATGCTGCTAGGGACTTGAGGAATCTTGACAGCTCTGACCATCATTCAAGTTCTTTTTATCAAGTAATGACCACATTTTAAGAATAATAAGTTTGTTTGCTGTTGTGCACGAGTGGTTTGTGGGCTGACTTCCAGACCAGCTAACCAATGCTGCTATAGAGAAATAAATTAACATTTAGATCCAGAAGTCATATGATCTGCATCAGGAATAGCCATGACAGCTCTGAGTATTGTTCAGCTATTCGTAGCAAACCCTACCTGGCAGACTCATCAATGTGGAAGTGATGTTTGGGAGAGATCAATCAAGATCCGTCTGTTGGGATGCGGATCAATATGAAATGATAAGAAATGTAGTAAACTGCATGCACGGGTGGTGTGCCACTGTAGTTATTGAAAAAAATGGATACCCATTAGATCACGCATATCTCAATGCAGATCTGGACCGTGGGTTAGGAATGATATAGCCTTCTAAGAGTCAAGTGCTTCTGAACTTCCATTAGCTGTCATGTCATGGATCAGTGGACAACCTCCTGACAATGTTTCCATTAGGTTTTAGATTGATCAGATGAAATGTATCTAAAATGTTTTTGACATTGTGCATGCAGAGCCATGGCAATTCTCAGAGAAGAGGATGACAATTACTTCATGCATCAGTTAATGTTTAAATTGAGCATGTGGGTTGTGACAACATCTATAGAGACTAATGTTCACAGTTACAGCTTAAGTTTGTGTGACTTACTTGAAGCCTTTGCCTCAGATATTAAATCCCTTTGACTATTGGTTGAGATTCTTCTAATCAATGACATGAAATAGCCAGACTACTTTAAAAGGCATGCATATGATGGAGTTGTGGGTTTACCCACGAGTGGCTTGTTCTGTCTTTCGAACCAACAGCCCAGTCCACTGTAATGAAAACTTAGTCAACAGAAGCTTTTAAGACATCTAGTTTTACAGATCTAACCTGCCACGGATAGAGAGAGAGAGAGAGAGAGAGAGAGAGAGAGAGAGATGCTTCACAGTTGACTTGTCAATATGCAATTTGAAAACTGAGGTTAGGGGAAGGATTGATCAGATCTGCCAAAGGGGCATAATTGGCTACAAGCAGACAAGAAATTGTTGCCAAAGAAATAAAATAATTTTCACATTTTTGTAAGATTGATAAAATACAGTCCAAAGCATGGTAAGTTTTTGTAGAAAGTGGTTCTCTTTTTGGGTGCTTCCATTTTGGAAGGTTCCTAAACTGTGAGAAACAGAGTGCAAGAATCCATACAGAACTACTTCTTGATTAAAATCTGAGATTTCTTTTGCAAATGATATCCTTTTATTATGGATATTGAATTTGATTTGAATTGGGGGGAAAAGGATATCATTTGCAAAAGAAGATGAGAGCATGAGGGTGACTTTCCTGCGAGAATTTGGCCGGAGTCAATGTCAGGTGTATATTGAAATGTTTATCAAAATATCAGATGGATATTGCAAAAACTGAGCTATCAAAGGGCAAATTGCCACAATCCCAAAAACCTAGGGGGCATGATGTAATCATGTCATTTGATAGGCCTAGGATATGTATGAGCGATCTAAACTTGTCCTTGTCTTGCATTTGTGACTGTGGAATGAAATGATTCAGCTGATGAATCTAGTACTCGTACTTGAGGCAACACTTGCCAGGAGGAACCTGATAGCTTTAGAGTCTCAGATCAAGATTCGAGGTGGCTGATGTTTGGAATGTGAAAGAAAATGATTGAGATTCAGGATATATATCTCGTCAAAACAAAAATACTAATTAATACTAAGGTAAATGCATCATGAGAGAACACCTGGAACAGGAAGTTTGTGTTGTGGAATTGTTAAAATATCAGATGTCAGATCAAAAAGCTGATTAGAGAAATCTTCCTACGAGAAATAGAAGTAGCTCTATCTTTCATCGGGCTAAAATCCTTTAATTTGAATGCGGTGGATATATGTAGAATTTTGATAATCTATTTTGAAATCTGATGAGCGAGAGAAGGGCAAAGTTATTTGGTAAGCAAGTGTTTCTGTTGATTTACATCTTGTAATGATACATTGTTGCACTATACATACTACAAAATCTTTTTCCTAATTGGATTGGCACCAAGTAGAGAAAAGATCCTAATGATTGAGAATATTGAGAAGAGAAGCCCTCGTTCTCACTAAATGCCTAAATAGGCATTCTAAATCCTCCTCGATGTCCTGAATTGTCAACTCAGATGCCTCCAGTCGCTTTAGTACTTGAGGGTTCATGTCTTCAACAGACTTTAGAACAGAGAGGTCAACTTACAAGCCTTCCATATTGTTGTCATTTACATTCTCTTCACAGAAATGCGTTTGGACAAGACGAGCTTGGAAACCAAAGACCAACCATTGATCTTTGATTTTGCCTTTGGCCCAGATAAGACGTAAGGAGGATTCAAATACTGAAAGGCAGATATCTTCAGCTTTCCTATCATGCGAAGAGCTGCTTCTTTATTGAGTCTTTCTTTTTCTTCTCCACTTTCTTCAAGTTCTTTGAAATCTTGGAGATAACTTTCTGCAGTCTCTTCTTTGATTTGATGTACGACTCCACTTCACTTGCAAGGCCAGAATCACCTCCTCTGTTTCTCCTAAGTGACGACTCTAGCTCCTGAACACATTCCTTCATTTCGAGAACACGTCTCTGATAGTTCCACAAAAAATCCAACACCCTAATTGATCCATCCAACAAATGCTCGATGCATTTGCTGTGATAATCATGGGAGATGCCCTGTTGAGTAAGGGGTAACTGAAGCAAATCATTGATGCTTTCATACAAGTTTTTGAGACCTCCTAAATCTTGGCACCCAGATGAGGATGTTGCTTCTGATGATCTCAGCCTATCCAATTGATTCTCGACTGATGTAGTGAGAGGGTGGCTCCCGAAGGCAGGCTGATAGATCGGGAATGCCCAGTGAATTTAAATCTCAACTGAAGATGCCATTTTCCTTTGACTCTAAAAAAACAGAAGCCTTTCACTGTCTTAGATGTGTATTGTGCTCTGAGAGAAGTGTGTTCATGCCACACCTCTTACACAGGTATATACACAAACTGCTGGAGACATTTGACAGTCCACTTCTTCCAGGCTCGGAATTTTGCTGTCATTTGATTGGTCCTCCCACTTCTGACAATGTTATCTGTTTCAGATCTCAAGCAAAATGAGAATATTAAACAAAATCAATCATGTGTACTTGGGCAGTGCACTACCATGATTCCTGACAAAGATGACTGATAAATGGTCGATCATTTAAGCCTGAGTTTATGAGGATGTGGCATGTGTCAATAAACATCAAGGCTTTAAATATTGATACATACAGGTGTTATGCCACCAAGAATCCTAGACAAGAGGATGAAAAGGAGATACCATTTGTGTTTGAACATGGGCATGTGTGTAGGATCAACACTTGTGGAATCTTG